>CAUYQG010286915.1:0-20088 GCA_963574415.1 Tarsius wallacei | reverse complement strand
GCGGGTTCGAGACCCGCCTGGGCAACTTGGTGAGACCTCATCTCTACAATAAATCAAAAATTAGCCGGGCGTGGTAGCGTGTGCCTGTAGTTCCAGCTACTTGGAAGGCTGAGGCGGAAGGATCGCCGGAGCCCAGCAGGTTGAGGCTGCGGTGGCCGGGAGCGGTCACTGCACTCCAGTCTGGGCGACAGAGTGAGACTCCAACTCAAAAAAATAAATAAATAAATAAAATGACTGGAAGACAGGTGTGGTGACTCAAGCCTGTAATCCCAGTACTTTGGGAGGCTGAGGTGAGAGGATTACCTGAGCCAGGGGTTCAAGATCAGCCTGGGCAACGTGGTGAGACCTCACCTCTACAATAGATCAAAAAATTAGCCAGGTGTGGTGACGTGTGCCTGTATTTCCAGCTACTTGGAAGGCTGAGGTGGGAGGATTCCCTGAGCCCAGCAGGTTGAGGCTGCGGTGGCGGTGAGTGTGCCACTGCACTCCAACCTGGGCAACAGAGTGAGACTCCGACTCAAAAATCTTTTTTTTTTTTAAATAAAATGACTGGAAGAAGAAACAGCCGGGTTTAGGAACATCTGGAGTTCTATCAGCAGTGCCAAACAGCACACTGCAAGCTCAAAGCAAATTTTTTGTATCCTGTTTTTTGTTTTGTTTTGTTTTTGAGTCAGAGTCTTACTTTGTCACCCAGGTTGGACTGCAGTGGCACGCCCATGGCCTCCACAGCCTCGACTTGCTGGACTCAGGCAATCCTTCCCCTTCAGCCTTCCAAGTAGCTGGAACTACAGGCACATTACCACCATGCCTAGCTAATTTTTTGATTTCTTGTAGAGATGAGGTCTTGCCAAGTTGCCCAGGCTGGTCTTGAACCCGTGGGCTCAGGCAGTCTTCTCACCTCTCCCTCCCAAAGTGCTGGAATTATGGGATATTTTTGGTCTCATAATTCCAGGGGCAGGGGGGTACTTCTGGCTTCTGCTTAAAGGCCAGCAATGCTAATCATTTTCAGTGCACTGGGCAGTCCCCATCACACACACACAACCAAGAATTATCTGGCCCCAAATGTCAATAGTGCTGAGGTTAAGAAACGACTTGCTCTGTGTAAATGTCATCGCAAATGTAAATCGTCTCTATCAAATTACGCAACATTCTCTCCAATTAACCGAGTAAAACCAGTGCTCCAGGAAGAGGAGTCCTGTTTGTGTCATAACCTAGTATGCTGGGGATTAGGGCCCCCGATTCCACTGACAGGTGGAGCTGTGTCAAAAACTAGCACCCCCCTGCTGGGCAGCTTTGAAGGAGTTACTTCATCTGCCTGGGCTCCAGGTTGTCCTGTTTACAAATGGGCTTGATCACAATCTCTGGCATAAAGATGGAATGAGATAATAGATGCCAAGCACCAGCACAATGCATGGCAACTCTTTGATGTTCTTGAGAGGGTAGTTGTTATTCGAAACCAATTAAACATGTCCCAGTGGTGTGTGATGGAGTGTGGGTGCGTCATGCGGGTGGTGCTCGCTCACTCAGGCAAGAGACCAGGGAGGGAGGGAGAGCTGGGTCAGAAGAGGAGAGAGGGGACATGGGGGGCCCGGCCCAAAGCAGTGGACGGAAAGATACGAGGAGGACCCCTTCGCAATGGGGAACTGCCCATGTGAGGGCAGACCTGAGACTCTCAGCAGGGTCCTGGGTCCCAATCATAGAAAAGTGTACCAGGACAGCAGTTGGCTATCAGAAGATGGGGGAGTCAGATTACATCCACATTGCTGCTATGTGTTAGGAAAAGTAAACTTTGGTGAGACACCGGGACCCAAGCCAGGGAAGCAGGCTGCTGGTTAGTCTAGGCGGGAGATGCTGAGACCCAGGCTAGGAGGTGGTGTCTGGGACAAGATGGCCATGAGATGCTCCCAGGGAGAGCCAGTAGGTCCTGGTGTTGGGTGGATCTGGGACTGTTGAAGGTGACTTGAGGATTCCGGGGTGGTGATGGCAGAACTCACAAAGAGGAAAGGGCTGCGCAGGAGAACAAGTAGGGTGATGGGAACAAACGGGTTCTGTTTAAGTAAGGGTGTACGTGGAGTGACGACCGCTGTAAACAGTCCCTGAACACTGAAGATCAGAGGCCTTGAGGTTTGAGTGCAGGTCAAAAGCTTTCGCCCTGGTATCCAGTGGGAGGTGCCGCTTGAGTCCTAGATCATGGACTCCTCCCTCCCGCCTGCATTCAGTGGGTCACCAACCCCTTCCCCACTTGCCTGGATCAGGCCTCCCATCAGGACCTTCTCATTTGGTTGCTATTAACATGTGACTCACCACTTCCTGCCATTTTTCTTGAGGCGTTTCCACACCAACATGTCAGGATGGGTCTTTGTGTGTTCCAGGCACCCAGTCACTGAGAGGCGAGCATAGACTCTGGAGTCAGAGAAACTCTCCAGCTGTGCCTGTGGCCTTGGGCTTCACCCCTCTGAGGGCTTCAGTTTTCCCACCTGGAAAATAGGAATAACGCTCACACCGCGCAGGGTTACTAAGAGGAGTGACATAAGTCAATTCATTTAGCAGATTACCTTTGTGAGCACTTTATAGAAATTAACCCATCTAAGTTTCTTCATAACCCAAGGAGGTAGGCACTGTTATCAACCCAACTTAACTTATGGGAAACTGAGGCATGGAATAGTCAAGCGACTCACCCAAGGGGACAGTGCATCACAGGCAGCGTGTGAGTTTGGTTCTGAATCTCTAGGGTATGTCAAGTACCCAACATAGCACTTGACTGGGCAACATAGTGAGACCTGTTCCCTAAGTTTCCCTGTATCAGGAGAGTCACAGAGGTTGTCACCAAGGCACATCGGGCCAGCCCTGAATTTCCTCTTTAACTCCTGTGTTTCAAATGAGGGGAGAGAGTGTGGGAGTGTTGGAACCCACTTGGTGGCCTTGAGCTGAGGCTGGAGTTTGTCCAGGTCAGCCTTGGCCTCTCCTCCCCATGCCCCGCCGGGGGCCTCCGTCCCCCTACCCGCCCCCCCACACCCTCCCTCCCCCACTCCTCAGCACAGGCCTGCAGAGAGCAGGATCCAGCAGGTACTGAGAATAGCAGGCTTGACCCCGCCTTGATTCTTAGGGCTCAGACAGCTTTTCATGGAGCCTCTGGGAGGATTCAAACACCCCGACCGGCACTGTAACTCCTGGAGGGAGGCAGGATGATTGAAAGCAGCTTTGCCTCTAGAAACCAAGAGGCAAGTGGAGGACACCTAGACCCAGAGTCACCGCAGGAGAAGACTCTGGATTCAAACCCAGGTTCAAGGCTCTTACAGATGGACAAGTTATTCAGGCCTTGTGTCTGAGTTTCTTCATCTGTGTAATGCGGGGGAATAATAGCGCTCCCCTCTACCCCTCATCCCCATGAGTGCCCGTGAGACCATGCATAGCACAGCTCGGCTCAATAAATCTTGGCTCTCCCAGACAGGCAGGTCCTAGCATTTTACTCAAAGCACATTGAGGCCTATTGTGCTGAGTGCTTATTAAGCTGAAATAAAAGACCTGCTCTGCCAGCTACCATGTAAGTATCTGCCATGCCCTGAGGTTACGTGGGGAAAGTCAGGGAAGTCTTCCTTGGGCCAATGCAGTGGCTCACGTTTGCAATCCCGGCACTTTGCGAGGCCAAGGCAGGAGGATCACTTGAGGCGAGGAGTTCGAGATCAGCCTGAGCAACATAGTGAGACCCTGTCTCTACAAAAAATAAAAAATTAGCTGGGCCCAGGTGGTATGCACCTTGTAGTCCCAGCTACTCCAGAGACTGAGGTAGAAGTTTGCCTGAGCCCAGGAGGTTGAGGCTGCAGTGAGCTGTGATCGTGCCACTGGACTCCAGTCTGGGTGACAGAGTGAGACCCTGACTCAAAAAAAGTTTTTAGAAAGGCTTCCTTGGGCTAAACAACGTCACGAAAGCCCCTCATGATGGTACTCACAGACTCTGCCCCTTTTAACCTCATCATCACAATGAATAGCGGAAGCACGACAGGCATTTCTGGGCCATCCTACCTTTCTGAGATTGGGGATTCAGCTGTCATCTTTTTAAAAACTTGGAAATTTTAGAATAAAAGCCACCCACAGCCCCACCACCCTCTCTGCACCTCATAGGACATATCTGGATCTTGTTTACCTCATTGAGATAATGCCATTTGAATAAGACCCCAAAAGCCTTTTACAGTTTCATTTATTAATTTTTTTTTTGAGTCTCACTCTGTCGCCCAGACTGAGTGCAATGGCACACTCCCAGCCACCACAGCCTCTACCTGCTAGGCTCAGGCGATCCTTCCGCCTCAGTCTTCCAAATAGCCGGAACTACAGGCATGTGCCACCATGCCCGACTCCAATGTTTTTGATGTATTATAGAGATGTCTCGCCATGTTGTTCAGGCTGTTCTCGAATCTCTGAGCTCAGGCAATCGTCTCGCCTCCACCTCCCAAAGTGCTGGGATTACAGGCTTGAGTCACCAAGCCTGGCTCATTTTTAAATTTTTTATAGTGACAATTCTTGCTGTGTTGCCCAGGCTGGTCTCAAACTCCCAGGCATGAGCCACCATGCCTGGGCAAAAAGTGCCTCTTATTCACTGTCAATGTAAAACATTTTCCTGTGTTTTTACCAATTTGTTAGGACATTTTAAATGCCTTGCTATTATGCCGCATGGATGTGCCATAATTAGTACAATGATTTCCCTTTTTAAAATTTTTCAAATCTCTAAATGATGGAGCAGCAGATGCCTTTGACCTTCATCGCATTCATTCTGTCAATATATATTTACTGTGCCTGGTAAATGTGCCAGGCAGAGCTCAAGATCCCAAGGATGCAGTGATGCATAAGACAGAGTCTCCTTTTGGGTAGGACTTGGGTTCAGGCGAGCAGGAAATAGATTGATTTAAAAACACAGGAAGGAGTCAGACAGACTCAGGGTCTAGAGGGCCCACTCAGAGGTGATCCAGCAAGTCAGATAGATCTGATTTTCTGAGAGCGAATATCCCTAGGCTCCAAGTTGCTGGAAGTGAAATGACTGGGTCAAAGATATACGATGAGTGCCAGGCCCTTGAGACATTTTGCCAGTTGTTCTCCCGAATTTTGGGCAGTGGTCCTCTCAACATCTTCTTGCGCATGGAGCATTCTACTTAAACATTTTTTTTGCTACTTTGATCGTTGTCACTGTTAATTTGCATGTCTTGGCTTGCTAACAGAGGTGAGCTGACTCTAATCGGTATTTTAGCACTCTTCAGTGAGTTGCTTGTTCTGGTCCCTTGGGCTGCTTTGTCTAATATGTGTGTCAAAGGACTGCAAGGACTGGACTGGGAATGTGTCCAGAGCCGTGCCACTGAGAAGGTTTTTTGGAGAAAATGGGCCACAAGCTTTTACCAAAGGCTGGAAAAAATGTGGTTCTAACAAAGGATCATGAATCCAGGCAGCACGGCATAATGATAATTGCCACTGCTGCTTATTGGATGCTCGCACGATGCCAGATGCTTTCCAAACCTTTAATCTCACCGTGAATCTCGTCTGTTTTAATCTCATAACACTGCAAGGCCTGAAGATGTGGTCCCATTTTATAGATGGGAAAACTGATACTTGATGCTCAGAGACATAGGGACTTGTCTAAATACATTCTTAAGTGGCACTGCTGGATTTTAAACCAGAACCAATTGTGCCATGCTGGTCACAGAAGTCCCAAGTGGTAGGTAAAGTGAGTAGAATGTGTATGTACACTAGCTGGTACATATGCTCAGTCCACGAGAGGAGGCTTTGCATAGACTTGCAGTTGACTTGTCTTGATGTAAGAGGTGGGTGGGGAGCCCAGTGGAAGGTAGGCAGGACGTGATGTGCTAGGAGACTGAAGATGGGTGGGATTCGATCCTCTCTTTGATAAAAGGGGAGGGTCAAAACCAAGGCTGACAGAGAAGTTAGAGAAATCACCAGGCACAGTGGCTCACACTTAGAATCCCAGCATTTTGGGAGGCCCAGGTGGGAGGATTCCTTGAGCCCAGGAGTTGGAGACCAGCCTAGGCAACACAGCAAGACCTCATCTATGCAAAAGATAACAAAAATTAGTTGGATGTAGTGGCCAGTGTCTACAGTCCCAGCTACCCAGGAGGCCGAGGTAGAAGGATCGCTTGAGTCTGGGAGTTTGAGGCTGTGGTGAACCATGATCTTGCCACTACACACCAGCTAGGGTGATCACGGCTCAAAAACAAATAAATAAAACAAATAGGGTCTTGCTATGTTGTCCAGGCTGGTCTTGAACCCTTGGCCTCAAACGATCCTCCCTCCTTGGCCTCCTGAAGAGCTGTGATTACAAGTGTGAGCCACCATATGCAGCCTAGTTCTCCCTCCTATAACTGGGTGAGCCTCCTTTCTGTGGCTGCTGCTTTAAACTCTTTTTCTACCCACAGACTATGGCTCCTTGGCCCGAGTTGGAAAATGCCCAGCCCGACCCCAATAAATACATCGATGGGGCCTCCAGTCAGCAGTCCACCACCCCCACCAAAGACAAAGAGACCGACAAAAGTAAGTCTCACTCCCCTGGCTGCAGACTGACCTCCTGCAAGGACCCATGGAGACTCAGGTCTGATTCCTTTGTCACTTGTTTGGGTAGATGACAAAGGGGCCCCTGTCACCAAGATTGAACTCCTGCCAGCCTACTCCATGGCGACTCTGATCGAGAAGCCCAGAGAGGTGGATGACCCCTGGGACCTGCCGGAGCTTCAGGACACTGGGATCAAGTGGTCAGGTAAAATCAAGGCCGGCTGTGGGAGATGGTGGGAAACCGCCTGGTGTGCCCAGTGTCACTTTGTTCATGTCACCCTGGAACAAGTGTCCTGTTAGGGATGCCACTCATCCCCCCACCACCTTTGGGAGTTTTTTGAGTCAACATCTCACTCTGGCCCACACTGGAGTGTAGTGACATGGTCACGGCTCACTGCAGCCTCGACTTCCTGGGTTCAGGCGATCCTTCCATCTCAGCATCTCAAGCAGCCAGAACTACATACCTACACCTCTACCCCCAGCTAATATTTTTTGTAGAGAGGAGGTCTCCAGGCTGGGCACAGTGGCTCAAGCCTGTAATCCCAGCACTTTGGGAGGCCAAGGCGAGAGGATTGTCTGAGTCCAGGGGTTTGAGACCAGCCTGGGCAACTTGGTGAGAGCTCATCTCTAGCAATGAGTCAAAATCATCCAGGCATGGTAGCGCACGCCTGTAGCTCCATCTACTTGGAAGGCTGAGGTGGAAGGATCGCTTGAGCCCAGCAGGTCGAGGCTGTGGTGGCCGTGAGCGTGCCACTGCACTCTAGCCTGGGCGACAGAGTGAGACTCCAACTCAAAAAAAAAAGAGAGAGAGAGAAGAAATCTCGCTGTTGCCCAGGCTGGTCTCGAACTCCTGGGCTCAAGAAATCCTCTGGCCTTGGCCTCCCAAAGTGCTGGGATTACAGGCGTGAGCCACTGTGCCCAGCCCCCGAGGTTTAGAGTCAAAGCACACTGCGGTGATGGGGGCATCTTTTCTTTCTATCAACCAATGTGCCAGGCACTGGAATTATAGCCAAGATTGGCACTGTTTAGCTCCTTTTAATTAATCACCTGCTGCCCAGGTTTCAGGCACTGACTGCTTAAGGTGCTGTGGATACAGTGAACAGAGGCCCCTGTCCTCAGAGCTCCTCCAAGGTGTCTCCCTGGAGGGCATCGGGGAAGGTATGACCAAGACACAGCATATCCCCAAGACTGCTGGAACATCACATTGATTTTTCCAAGTGTCTTTAGGGTATAGGGTCTGTCTGAACCAGACAGCTGGGAGAGAAAAGGAGGTGGGAGCAGAAGAGGGCTGTTAGGGAAGAGGTGAGAGCTGTTTTTTTAAAAAGTAAGTGGAGGCCAGGTGCTGTGGCTCATGCCCATAATCCCAGCACTTTGGGAGGCCGAGGCAAGAGGACTGCTTGAGCCCAGGGGTTTGAGACCAGCCTGGGCAAAAAAGCGAGACCTCCATCTCTACAAAAGAACTTAAAAAATTAGTCAGATGTGGTGACATGTGCCTGTAGTCCCAGCTACTCTGGAGGCTGAGGAAGGATAGGCTGAGCCCAGGAGGTCGAGGATGGGGTGAGCCATGATCATGCTACCGCACCCCAGTCTGGGCAACAGTGAGACCCTGACTCAAAAAAAAAAAAAAGAAGTGGAGAAACCAGCAGTGAAAGATGTAGCATCCCTGGAGGTACAGCAGCCCAAGCCCTCCACAAATTGAAGCAGTGATTGCTACTCCGCGGCTGCCTTCTAGAGAGTAGTCTGTGCTGTTCTGAAGGTGCTTTGGCAAGCCATTATATCTGACCCTGTACTTAGCAGGAGACACATGCTCTTAACCGCCTCCCTCTGGAGCACTGTGGTTCAGGAAGGTGAGCATGGAGCCTGCCTCATCTGTCTCCCAGACCATACCGAACCCCTCCTCCCAAATGCTGGCCCTTAGAGACACTTCGCCAGGGGGCTCCGCTAAGCGCACTGCAGTGGTCACCGCTTTGAAAGCTGCAGCGATGGCCACATCCCATCTCTAAGTCCTGATGCCCATGAGAGCTTGCAGCTGACGGGCTTGTGGGGAGGCGGAGGCACTTCTGAGCCCATGGCCAGACTTCTGGCTGGTGCAGATGCTAAAAACGTTTATGCCTTTTTCTCTGTCTTTCCTCCTGCAGAGAGAGACACCAAGGGGAAGATCCTCTGTGTCTTCCAAGGGATTGGGAAACTGATTTTGCTTCTGGGATTTCTCTACTTGTTCGTGTGCTCCTTGGATGTCCTCAGCAGTGCCTTCCAGCTCGTGGGAGGTAAGGATGAAAGGCTGGGAGGTCTAGGACTAGGGGTGTGTTACAGGTAAGCATGGAGCATAGAGCACAGAGCCGCGAGCCGTCTCCAGCTACACCCTGCCAAGGTGTCACCCTGGATCACTGATCAAGACTAGGCTCCCATTTTAAAGAAGAAAACACTGAGGCCTAAAAAGAGTCTGTGACTGGGCCAGGGTAGAATAGGCCCGTAGCCAAGGCTGGAGTCTATTCCAAGCTATGGGCGCCTTGTGTCTGTCCACAAGTCCCAGGCAGGAAGCTGTCTGACAAAAAGACTTACGGAGGAAATCCAGGCATGGTGGCTCATGCCTGAAATCTAAGCACACTGGGAGGCTGAGGTGGGAGGATTGCTTGAGCCCAGGAGTTCAAAACCAGCCCAGGGCAACATAATATGAAGAAATTAACTGGGCGTGATGGTGGTGGCTGCCTGTAGTCCCAGCTGCTCTGGGAGGCTGAGGCAGGAGAATCACTTGAGCCCAGAAGATCGAGTCTGCAGTGAACTGTGATCCTGCCACTAAACTCCAGTCCAGACAACAGAGTGAGACCCTATGTCCAAAAAAAAAAAAAAAAAAATTATCGGGGAGGGGGGGCAGTCCCTGCTGTCCTGGGGCCTCCCCACCAGAGGGGATTATGGAATAAAAGACAGTGCTCTCTTAGGCCAAAGCAAATACGAAAATCACGCTGGGTTGGTGCTAGGGAAAGGAGACTCTCCACCACTGGACCGGGGGTGTCAGCAGCTATCGTGGTTGCCCACACATTTCCGGATCCAGTGTGCCTGCGCATTTGAGAGGGAGCTAGAAGTGAGGTCACCATGGGATCGGTTACCTTTGTCACTGAAGATGACCACAGTAATAGGTGGCACTCTGAGGGCTGCTGGGTGGATGCAGGCATGTTCCCTGCTTGTCCCCGCTGCTCTTTTCAAGGGGCTTTCCCTTTATGGAGGAGAGCACCAAGGCTCAGAGCTCACTCCTCAGCTTGAGATGCTCAGCCTGTGGGAATCAGTCTCAGATCCAGGGGACATAAAGGACCATGGGTTTCTGTGGCCCGCAGTACCTCTCTTGAAGTCACCTTTGTGACTTGGGAGAGCTGGGGAGGGGGGCACACGTCAGGGACCATCAGTGGGGGTAAGCTGACTTCCTGGGTCCTGTTGGGCCCCCTAATGGTTGGCAGCGTCAGCAGGGGCCTGTGTTCTCTGATCTCAGACACGTCACATGCATTCTCTGGGCCTTCGTGGTCTTCACACAGTGGATTTGGGAGTGGCTTGTTGGTCTCAGGGGGACATTCTCCAGAGTGACTTGCCCTGCATTCAACTACAGACTGGGGCTTGGGCTGCAGGTGGAGAGAGAAGAAGGTTCACTCTTGGAGGGTCAATCTTCTGAAATGAGAATACAGCTCAGAGGCAGAGGGATGGGGGAACTGGGAGGCTCCTGGGTGCCAGGACATAGGGAGGCCAGGTCCATGATGGGAGAAGACTGGGGAAGGGCTTGCTGACTGAGGCAGAGGCTGTAGGATGGGAGGATGTAGGGTGAAGGGGCAAGAGGACCCAGGAGCTGGCAGTAGGTGGGGAAGAGGGATCAGAGAGGCAGACAGGAGGCACATGTCAATAGCCAGCAGGCCTCCTGCCTCATGGGGCACGCTAGGAAAAGTGAGGAAGCAAGATGCCATGGGCAGCCAGCAGGACTCGGTTGGAGACTTTTGCTTACTTGGTGCCTGCCTGGCCCTGCCCCCACCCCCAATCACGTGGCCGTTGGTTTGTTTTTCAGGAAAGATGGCCGGGCAGTTCTTCAGCAACAATTCCATCATGTCCAACCCCGTGGCGGGACTGATGATTGGGGTGCTGGTGACAGTCTTGGTGCAGAGCTCCAGCACATCCTCGTCCATCGTGGTCAGCATGGTAGCCTCCTCATGTGAGTCCCTGCACTCCAGGCCCTGCCCGTCCATCTGGTGGGCCTGGAACTCATTCGGGATATGTCCACACCTCGTCATCAGGTCTTCCCATCTTGTCCAGCTGCGAGGGTTTTTCCCCTCTTGATCCCAAGCAGCTTCCTGTTTCATTTCCGTGACTGGATCTGGAAACAGACCCTGATGCTTGAGGACTTAGCTCTGACCTCTCAAGAACCATGCCATCCAGTGTAGTGGCCACTGACCACATGTGTTTGTTTAATTTTATTGAAACTTAGTGGCTGTAAATTTAAAATATAAAATTTTGCCAGGCACTGTGGCTCATGCCTGTAATCCCCAAACTTTGGGAGGCCGAGGCTGAAGGATCACTTGAACCTAGGAGTTTAAGACCAGCCTGGACAACATAGTGGGATCTCACAGCTACAGAAAAATTAAAAATTTAGCCAAGCTTAGTGGCGTGAGCCAGTTATTTGGGAGGCTGGGCAACAGTGAGATCTTGACTCAAAAAAAGAAAATAAATAAAATATAAAATTCAGTTCAGCTGGGTTCAGTGGCTCGACCTGTAATCCCAGCACTTTGGGAGGCAGAGGTGAGGCAATTGCCTGAGCCCATGGGTTCGAGACCAGCCCAGGCAACTTGGCGAGACCTTGTCTCTACAATAAAATTTTAAAAATTAGCCTGGTATGGTAGCACTCGCCCGTAGTTCTGACTGTGTGGAAGGCAGAGGCAGAAGGATTGCCTAAGCCCAGCCTGTCAATGCTGGGGTAGCTGTGAGTGTGCCACTGCACTTCATCCTGGGCAATAGAGTGAGGCTCCCACTAAAAAAAAAAAAATTCAGTTCCTCAGTTGCACCTGTTGCACTTCCAATGCCCCTGAGCCCCATGTGGCTGGCAGCTGCCCTATTGAGCAATGTAGAGATGGAACATTTGCATTTTTGCAGAAGGTTCTCTTGGACAGGGCCACGCTCAGTGCTAGGAACAGTGGTGGCTCACGCCTGTCATCCCAGGCCTTTGGATGACATCTGATCACACCACACAGCGGCCTCACTATAAATGACCTGCAAGATGATGCTCCAAGCTTGTGCCTGCCTAGAAATTGCTCCGGCTAGGCTGACAGGCCCTCTGACGGGAACCCCTTAGAATGGAGTCATTTTTTTTCTGCCTATATCCACATTCTAGACAAAATTAACTAGAACTTTTCTGGGCCCAACGAGAAAAAGCTATTACATATTCAAAATATTTTACTCGCATGTGTCAGGAAATTGTAACAATATGCCAATCTTGTTAGCATAAGTAATGATCCTGCCAGAATTTTCCCAGAAGTAGACCAGAGACTGTCTAGCTTGTGAGCAATGATGCCTCCTTGCAGGTGAGCGTCTTCTGTGTACAACTGACTCAGGTCCGTGAGTCCTGCAACCCATCCACCTGGGTCCTTATTCGTGGGCAGCTTCCTGGTCCCTTTCAAGCTGGCTTTGCATCAGCACTGAGGAGTGGAAGAGACTAGAAGGGCACATTTAACCTGGAGTCCACAGAAGGTCTTTGTTGGGGGGGGGTCTATGAGGGTCCTGAAATTATATGCAGGTATTTTATCTTTTTAAAATTTTTTGTAGAGATGGTCTCGCTATGTTATCCAGGCTGGTTTCAAACTCCTGGACTCAGGCAATCCTTCTACTTCAGTCTCCGAGTAGCCGGGACTACAGGCATGTACCACCATGCGTTGCTAATTTTTTTTTTTTTTTAACAGATGAGATCTTGCTATGTTGTCCAGGCTGGTCTTGAACTCCTGGGCTCAAGTGATCCTCCTGCCTTGGCAACCCAAAGTTCTGGGATCACAGATGTGAGCCACCACGCCCAGCCTCTGTGCAGGAATTGTTCTTGTCACACATGCATGTTTCTATGGCGGTTTGTCCTAACATTTATTAGAAATCACAACC
Source organism: Tarsius wallacei (assembly GCA_963574415.1). Classification (NCBI taxonomy): domain Eukaryota; kingdom Metazoa; phylum Chordata; class Mammalia; order Primates; family Tarsiidae; genus Tarsius; species Tarsius wallacei. Next base: position 7,422 of record CAUYQG010286915.1, on the reverse strand, counting down.
CTAAAGGAGATTAAGAGCTGCTGCTTTAGGGGATTACCAACAGCCACAAGTCCATCCTGCCCTGGGCCATAGGACTCGGCCAGGCCGCCTCCCTAAACTTGCTGATGGCTCTTTTCCCACCCTCCAGTGCTGACCGTCCGGTTTGCCATCCCTATCATCATGGGGGCCAACATCGGGACCTCAATCACCAACACCATCGTGGCGCTCATGCAGGCAGGGGACCGCAGTGAGTTCCGAAGGTAGGAAGTTCCTGTAGGCACCACCTAGCAGATGGCAGTGGAAGACACAAGCAGTGGCCCCCGGCATGGCGCACGCTTGGGCGTGAACTAATCTGGCTCTTGGGGTCCCCTCCCGCAGGGCTTTTGCAGGAGCCACCGTCCATGACTTCTTCAACTGGCTGTCCGTGCTGGTGCTCCTGCCCCTGGAGGCTGCCACCCATTACCTGGAGGTCCTAACCAAACTTGTGGTGGAAACCTTCCACTTCAAGAACGGAGAAGACGCCCCAGCTCTTCTGAAGGTCATCACGGATCCCTTTACGAAGCTCATTATCCAGGTAATCTGACTCCTCTGAGAGGAAAGGAAACAGACACCCCACCCACTCTGCCTACACCCTGCTGAGTCCATAGATATTGATGAAGGAGGCTGGGCACTGTGGCTCACACCTGTAATCCCAGCACTTCAGGAGGCTGAGGCAGGAGGATCGCTAGAGCCTAAGAGTTTGAGACCAGCCTGGGCAAAATAACAAGAAATAATATAATAATAATAGCTGAGAATGGTGGCTCATGCCTGTAATCCCACCACTTTGGGGGACAGAGGTGAGAGGATTGCCTGAGCTCCAGGGGTTTGAGACCAGTCTTGTCTCTACAATAAATCAAGAAAAATTAGCTGGGTATAGTGGCACGTGCCTGTGGTTCCAGCTATTTGGAAGGCAGAGGCGGAAGTATCGCCTGAGCCCAGCAGGTCAAGGCTGTGGTGGCCATGAGTGTGCCACTGTACACCAGCCTGGGTGAAAGTGAGGGTCCAACTAAAAAAAATTATGTATTATTATTAGTAATACTAATACTAAGTTTAAAATAATTAATGAAAGTATACAAGCACTCACTACTCTGTGGGCCACCTCTGAAGAAGCCTAAGGGAGGCCAACTTTTAGGACACTTGATAGAGTGGCCCTGATTATTTCCTGGGCTCAAGGATGTCTTTACTGGGGTGTGGGGCTTCTTGAGATTGGGCCACTTTGTCCTCAACACCATTTGGCCTCCCGGAACTCAAGTGTTATCTCATTCCTGTCAAAGGGAGGAGTACTCTTAGCTTCTGGTCTTCTCCATCATTCAGTCGCCTAGTGGATATCTTCTGCCTGCCTGCTGGATGCCTAAGCCTTTATTCATACACTCATCATTCATTCATTCAGCCTTGCTCATGGTGCTGTGCTCCTGGAGGGAGGGCAGAGAGTGAGTCTCCCATCACCTGGAGCCCCTCTCACCACAAGTCCCCAGGTTTTTGTCCCGAATCAGTGCCAAGGACACACTGACTGTCTTCTGTCTGTTGCTCTCCTCAGCTGGATAAAAAGGTCATCAGTCAAATTGCAATGAATGACGAGGCAGCCAAAAACAAGAGTCTCATCAAGATTTGGTGCAAGACTTTTACCAATGTGGTAAGTTTCCAAGAATATTCCCCCGGTGGGTGACCCTTTGCATCTGAATGTTAAGCAAAATCTTGCATTTGGGGTAGGCAAATATAAAGGGGAGGCCAGGCGTGGTGGCTCATGCCTGTAGTCCCAGCATTTTGGGTGGCTGAGGCAGGAGGATTGCTTGAGGCCAGGAGTTTGAGACCAGCCTGGGCAACACAACAAGACCCTGTCTATGTAATTTTAAAAAGAAAATGAAAATAAAAATAAAAACATAAGTGGAAAGAAAAAACTGGGGACCCCCGAGAAATAGACTGGCCAGTGACAGTTAGAAAACAAGTCCTTGAATGCCAGATGCACTTCAACAGGAGGACACACAGACTCCCTTTTGCCCCACCCCTCCCCACAGATATGTTTTTCCTGGCCTGATTGTTCATGTCTCTTGGAGAAGGCTTACCTCTGGCTGCCTCTCTGTCCCCAGTTTGGGGGGGGGGCCCATGGAAATAGTCTATTGCTTTCCACAGGTGCTGGTGGGAGGTGGCAACTCCCTCCCTTTCCAGACTCTTCCAGAGTCTTCCTCCTCGGAAGGCCCACCGATGGAAGGGAACTTACCCAGCCTGCTTTGCATTAGGGTTGTAACTTCTCTTGCTTGCAGGGCGTAGATGTGCTTTTCTTTCTGTGGGGTTCTAAGGACTGGAGACTAACATAAATGCAAAACTAGATGTTTTTAAAGAGAGCAGGCTGATTTTTATGGGCTCCAGTTGTTCCAAGAGCTGGCTAGCTTTCTTTCTACTCGTTTTTTCTACTGCTACTGAACTTAGAGGCTTATATTAATACTCATCTATTTCTTTCCTTTTTTGAGTCTGGGTCTCACTCTGTCACCCAGACTGGAGTGCAGTGGCATGATTAGGCTCACTGCAGGAGACGAGGTCTCTCTGTGTTGCCCAGGCTGGTCTCGAACTCCTGGGGTCAAGCGACTCTCCCACCTTGGCCTCCCAAAATGCTGAGATTACAGGTGTGAGTCACTGCACTTGACCTGTTCCAAGAGCTTTCAAATAAAGATGAACAATCCTTCAGAGGAAAACGATGATGTAGCCACTACGCACACCCATATATGTGTGGTGTCTCCGCTGCTCCCTTCCCCACACAAGCCAACATTGTGGACATTTGTCCTGTTTGTCCCCTAGACTCAGATGAACGTCACCGTCCCCTCGCCTCAGAACTGCACCTCCCCTTCCCTCTGCTGGACGGACGGCGTCCAAACCTGGACCATCAAGAACGTAACCTATCGGGAGAACATTGCCAAATGTGAGTGGGGCTCAGCTCAGCGGTGGGTCCCAAGACGGGTGTCCAGGGCACTCACATGTGCTTATCTGTGGGGAGCCCCAATAAGTGAAGGGGCGGCCAGTAAGAGCCACCAAACACTCCCCCATCAGGCCTCAAGCAACGTGCTCTTACAACAGAGGAAATTAAGACGTAGGGGACACAGGTGACAGGCCCAAAGTCCCACAGTAAGGGGAAGAACTGGGATGAGAGGCCCACTTCCTCCGGCAGCTCCGTTCCCCCTCTGATGACCTCAGCGACACAGTCCAGAGTGCTCCCTCCATGTGCCTCAGTTCCCCATTGTCAGTAACTGGGGAGGCGAGAGCCAGATTTGAAGGAAGATGTGGGGCCCGCATAAAACAGATTTATTCACTCAGTGAGTCCTGATTCAAAGAAGGCCCCATTCTGAGCACCGGGGCTGTCGTGCTGAGCAAGGCAGTGAGCCTATGTGATGCTCCGATTCTTCTAAGTAGGTGTAATGTTGCCTCGGGAATCTTTTCAACCTAGACATCCTTCATTTTCCTCATTTTCCCTTATACCCCCTTTTGTATATCTCTGCTTCTCTCTCCTCTCCAACCCCCACCCCGTCATTAATTCTATACCTTGATACTCAGGTATGATTATCCCATAGAACCCAGTGAACTTGTTACCACCCATGTTCTAGGCACTGTACGTTAATTAATATAGCCATGCTTGGCTGGGATTATTCTGAGGACACACTGGGACTTTGAAAAACAAAGGGTTTTTACTCTGACTTGCCCATTAAATCCCTCACTCTGTTGTGAGTGTCATGAGTAAAAAACAGCACGGACTGCAGAGATAGGAGAACTGGGGACGAGATCTGGCTCTGCCCCTCAGTCGATTTTTAAAAGAATTTTTTTTGAGTTGGAGTCTCACTCTGTTGCCCAGGCTAGAGTGCAGTGGCACACTCATGGCCACCACAACCTCGACTCACTGGGCTCCCACCTCGGCCTTCCAAGTAGCTGGAACCACAGGCATGTGCCACCAGCCTGGCTAACTATTTGATTTATTGTAAGACGAGGTCTCACCAAGTTGCCCAAGCTGGTCTCGAACCTGCGGGCTCAGATAATCCTCTCGTTTCCCCCTCCCAAAGTGCTGGGATTATAGGTGTAAGCCACGCACCCGGCTCCTCTGATTTTTAAGGACCTCACTTCATCTTCCAGCCTTGTGTGATCCCACTGGGCAGAACATAGTCTCAGGGCCGCGACTTGCTGCAAAGGAGGCTGGGAAGGGCTGGCTTGACTTGGGGAAACCATGCCTTGAGTTAGCAACCCAGACTCTGTTAGAAGGAGAGACAGGGGTTTTGGGGAGACACCAACTGCAGCCACGGTGGCTCCATGTCTGACTCTCCCTGGTCCCTTCAGGCAAGCACATCTTTGTGAATTTCAATCTCCCGGACGCCGTCGTGGGTGCCATCCTTCTCATCATCTCTCTGATGGTTCTCTGCGGCTGCCTGATCATAATTGTCAAGCTCCTGGGCTCAGTGCTCAAGGGGCAGGTCGCTACTGTCATCAAGAAGACCATCAACACCGGTAAGTGTACAGCCCCTGATTCTGCCCTCGAAGGAGGGCATCACCATGGCTGCCCCCTGTGGGATGCTAGAGTCCCATCTTGAAATGGCCCCTGTTCAGGGTGTCTCATCTCTGATATGATCAGCCACAGAAGTTAAAAGTGGCGTTCTTGGCCCGGGCATAGTGGCTCACGCCTGTAATCCCGGCACTTTGGGAGGCTGAGGCAGGAGGATATTGCCTGAGCCTGTGAGTTCGAGACCAGCTCAGGCAACTTGGAGGGACCTCGTCTCTACAATGAAATAAAAAAAATTAGCCAGGTGCGGTGACCCACATCTAGCTACTTGGGGGACTGAGGCAGAAGGATCGCTTGAGCCCAGGAAGTCACAGCTGATGTTAGCCATGATCATTGATCCCACCTCTGCACTCCAAGCTGGGCAACCAAGTGAGACTCCAACACACCCCCACACACAAAATCCAGTTTGCAAATCTCATCCTGTGTGTGAGGTGGGGAGCCTTCTGTACCACCTCCCACTAGCCTGGCCCCTGCCCCGGGGTTCTGTGGAAGTGCCCGCCAGCACTCCCAGCCCCACCTCCCCCAGGGGCTGTGAGAGAGCTTTCCTTCTGTCTTCCAGACTTCCCCTTTCCCTTCGCCTGGGTGACCGGCTACCTGGCCATCCTTGTGGGGGCAGGCATGACCTTCATCGTGCAGAGCAGCTCTGTGTTCACCTCTGCCTTGACCCCGCTGATTGGTGAGTGTCTCCCTGGCTGCTCCTTCGGGCCCCCGCTGCCCCTTCCTGTGCTCCCCCAGGGGTTGACGCTTTGTGTCTGTCCCCAGGCATCGGCGTGATAACCATCGAGAGGGCGTACCCACTCACGCTGGGCTCCAACATCGGCACCACCACCACCGCCATCCTGGCTGCCCTCGCTAGCCCGGGCAATACGCTGAAGAGTTCACTGCAGGTCAGGATATGCTGCACAGGGCAGGGATTCTGTGGGTGGGAGCCACACTCATCTGTGGTCTTGCAAGCTGGTTGCTAACGAGTCACTCTTCTGTTATGTCCTAAAGATAAAAAAACCTATGTGGGGGCGGGGGGAGCCACAGGCAGGTGGATTTGAGCTCCATATGAGAACAGCCAAGGCTGTTTTCTCCTGAGAGAGGCCGTAAGAAACTCCCGTTACTGGAAGTTGTGTCAACAGAGGTGGGGTGGCCACTTGATAAACATGTGGACAGAGTGTTTAGGACACACAGACATCACTTCCCATCCCCTTGCTGTCTGCCTTGGAAGGCCCTGCCCAGACAGTAACCTGAGAGGTCAACCACGCTGAGGGGCTGGCACTTCAAAGAAGAGTTGGGGGCTGCTTTGCCTGGCTCAACTAGGTCACTTGTGGGCAAGACCTTTGGGATTTGAATCCTTGTCCCCTTATTTACAAGTGACCTAATCTCAGGCATCAATTCCCTCATCTGAAAAATGGAGGACATAGCCCCCACTTCATTAGGATTATTATCCAGATCAGATGAGACACTGCTTAAAGTCACACAGTCCCCATGGAAATACAGATGTGAGCTGGGTGCAGTGGCTCATGCCTGTAATCCCAGCACTTTGGGAGGCCGAGGTGAGAGGACTGCCTGAGCCTAGGGTTCAAGACCAGCCTGGGCAACTTGGTGAGACCTCGCCTCTACAATAAATAAATAAATAAAAATTAGCCAGGCATGGTACACGCCCATAATCCTAGCTACTTGGGAAGCTGAGGCAGAAGGATTGCCTGAGCCCAGGAACTAGAGGCTGTGTGAGCCATGATCGTGCCACTGCATTCCAGCCTGGGCTACAGAATGTGATTCCAGCTCAAAAAAACATGGACTACTGATGTTGAAAGCCTTTCCTTCTGCCCCACCAGGTCTTAATGGGTTAGCTGGAAGTAGGGAGCCACAGTCTGGGCACCGGAAGTGGGGGAGGAGGGTGGGCACAACCACTGTCAGACTGTACTTAAAGAATCAGGCCCCGAACGCCGAGCTGTGGTTCAGCCTGGTCCCCTCCCCCGCCCTCCCCGACACAGAGTAGTCCTCAGGGAACACAGGTCCTCTCCGGGCTGGCCATGGGGACGAGGAAGGCCGGCCGGTCGGCCGATGGCGGCTGGCAGTCCTCCCCTCGGGGAAACCTCCTCAACCGCCCACCTCGCATTGCAGATCGCGCTGTGCCACTTCTTCTTCAACATCTCCGGCATCTTGCTGTGGTACCCGATCCCGTTCACGCGCCTGCCCATCCGCCTGGCCAAGGGCCTGGGCAGCATCTCCGCCAAGTACCGCTGGTTCGCCATCTTCTACCTGGTCTTCGTCTTCTTCCTGACGCCGCTGGCGGTGTTCGGCCTGTCGCTGGCCGGCTGGCCGGTGCTGGTGGGCGTGGGGGTGCCCGTGCTCCTGGTGGTCCTGCTGGTGGTGCTCCTGCGGCTGCTGCAGGCCCGCTGCCCGCGCGTCCTGCCCGCGAAGCTGCAGAGCTGGGACTTCCTGCCGCTGTGCATGCACTCGCTGAAGCCCTGGGACGGCCTCATTTCCACGCTCACCGGCTGCTGCCAGACGCGCTGCTGCTGCTGCTGCCGCGTGTGCTGCCGCCTCTGCTGCCTGCTCTGCGGCTGTCCCCGCTGCTGCCGCTGCAGCAAGTGCTGCGAGGACCTGGAGGAGGGGCCGGCGGCGCAGGGCGTGGCCATCCGGGGCCCCGAGGGCTTCGACAACATCGCCATGAGCACGGAGGCCCAGGATGAGGTCAGGTCTCCCCGGGGTGCCCCTGGCAGCACGCAGCCCATCTCCAGCGGCACGGCCTTGTAGGCAGGGCCGGGGTTGCGGGCAGGACGGGGTGTCCAGGTTTCTCTTTCGTGTCCGTGTCCCGCGCTCCTTCTCCAACTCCATGTGGTCGTTTCCCTTCGTGTGGATGGGTTGGGACATTCCTG
>CAUYQG010286912.1:0-14625 GCA_963574415.1 Tarsius wallacei | reverse complement strand
GCCCAGGAGGTCAAAGCGGCCGTGAGGTATGATCCAATCACTACACGCCAGCCTGGACAATAGAATACGCCCCTATCGCTCTCTCTCTTTTTTTTTTTTTTTTTTGAGTTGGAGTTTCACTCTTTCGCCCAGGCTGGAGTGCAGTGGCATGCTCCCAGCCACCGCAGCCTCGACCTGCTGGGCTCAGGCGATCCTTCCACCTTAGCCTTCCAAGTAGCTGGAACCATAAGTGTGCACCACCATGCCCTGCTAATTTTTTGATTTATTGTAGAGGTGAGGTCTCACCAAGTTGCCCTGGTCTCAGGCAGTCCTTTCACCTTGGCCTCCCAAAGTGTTGGGATTATAGGCTTGAGCCACTGCATCTTAATAAGGTATTTCGGTCTCCTGGTTGCATTATCTTGTGCTCATGAAGTCCGCCTAGATTCATGCCATCACTAAATATTAGAAATATGCCTCCTCTGTCTTCAGTTAAGTCACTGATAAAAACTTTAGGCAGTGAAGGTCAAGTACAAAACAAATAACTAAAGGTCTCTCTCTAGGCTGACATTGCTGTATTAAGAAAGTACTCTAGCCAGGCTCGGTGGCTCAGCCTGTAATCCTGCACTTTGGGAGGCTGAGGTGAGTGGATTGCCTGAGCCCGCGGGTTTGAGACCCGTCTGGGCAACTTGGCGAGACCTCATCTCTACAATAAACCAAAAATTAGCCGAGCGTGGTAGCGCACGCCTGTAGTTCCAGCTACTTGGAAGGCTGAGGCGGAAGGATCGTCGGAGCCCGGCAGGTCAAGGATGTGGTGGCCGGGAGCGGCCACTGTACTCCAGTCTGGGAGACAGAGTGAGACTCCAACTCAAAAAATAAAAAATAAAAAAAGAAAGTACTCTTCAGATATGATAATTAATTAACTACACATTTACCAAACTAGATGATCACTTAGCCAACATTTCTTGTTACTTGTTTTTTTTTTTTTTTGAGTTGGAGTCTGACTCTGTTGCTTCTGAGAGTTCACAGTCTCCAAGAATCTAGTCTAGAAGTTTGCTAAGATATGATACCAGGCTCTCTGGTTTGTGATTTCCACAATTCAATTTCCACTCTTTATTGAAGGTGAGAGTAAAATTGTGCTAGTCTCCAGTCTTTTAACTGTTCTATTCGTTGTGGTGCTTCAAAGTTTACTAACAGTGATTCCATGATAGGGATCAGCATAAGACTCCTCAGTGGCCAGGGATGTAACTGACCTGAACTTGGACCTCATTTTTTGTGACATACTACAAGAATAATTCTCTTAGCCTTTTTTTGGTCTTGTCAGCTGCTCACCCATAAGATGCAATAGATAGTATTCTGAGAAGTGATGACTTAGCAAAATACAGACTATAAGGAAAATATCTAGATCAACTTACGAAGCCAAGAAAAGAAAAAAAGATCACACTTTAAGACTCTTAAGAAACTACCCAGTAAAATCCAGCACATATAAATAATAATGTAGTCTTCACTTTGGATTTGAATTAGAACTCTCCTGGAGACACTCTGTTAACAGTTGCTATGCAAAAAATCAGTTGCTAGCTAAGGAAAGCATACAGTTAGGGATACAGAATTGATCTCATTATTTTTTTTTTGAGTTGGAGTCTCACTCTGTTGCCCAGACTGGAGTGCAGTGGCTGCTTCCGGTCACCACAGCCTCGACCTGCCGGGCTCTGGCAATCCTTCCGCCTCAGCCTTCCAAGTAGCTGGAACTACAGGCGCGCGCTACCACGCCTGGCTAATTTTTTTGATTTATTGTAGAGATGAGGTCTCGCCAAGTTGCCCAGGTGGGTCTCAAACCCGCGGGCTCAGGCAATCCACTCACCTCAACCTCCCAAAGTATGAGATTACAGGCTGAGCCACCGAGCCTGGCTTGATCTCGTTATTATCATTTTACCTTCACTAAGTACCAACACTGAGCCTGCACAGAATGTGGAAACATCCCTGGTCATGTGCCAAATAAATTTACAATTAAAGGCTAGGTCTCAAATAACCAAGGGCATACAGGACCAAGAGCAAACATTTGGTTGGGTCAATTAACACAGGACTGCCATCAGGGCTAAGAATGTCTGCTCTACATAGACAACCTAGTTCAAGACTAAAGAGTTTAGTACTTTCTTCTCATTGGATTTTATCAGAATCTTAATGACATGGGCAAAGAAAACTTAGATACTTTGGTCATCAACTTCAAAGAAGACACTAGTACTAGAACATCGACCTTCAGTTGTCACTTCCAATGATGTTACCACCAAGCTATTCACATTCTCTCATTTGGTCCCCATTTTGACCAACAGTTCGTTTTAGGGGGTGGCTGATGGGGATTGTAGGGCATTTTATGACTTCCTTGTGCCTTGTAGATATTTAGTACCTTCACTGAATGAATGCTCAAATGAAGAAATGGCTCACATGAAATTTAATCTTTAATGTTAGTTTAAAGAGTACCCAGAGATTTTCTTTTTTTTTGAGTTGGAGTCTCATTCCGTCGCCCAGACTGGAGGGCAGTGGCACGCTCCCGGCCACTGCATCCTCGACCTGCTGGGCTCCAGCGATCCTTCCCCCTCAGCCTTCCAAGTAGTTGGAACTACAGGTGCGCGCTACCATGTCTGGCTAATTTGTTGATTTATTGTAGAGATGAGGTCTCACCAAGTTGCTCAGGCGGGTCTTGAACCTGTGGGCTCAGGCAATCCACTCACCTCAGCCTCCCAAGGCGCGGGATTACAGGCTGAGCCTCCGAGCCCGGCTCAGAGATTTTTATTATTTTGCAGTTGGAATCCTTTGTTTAAGTGAAATCTTGCTTAGACAACCAATATGTAAAGAAGATTTTTAAAAACGTAGCTGCTCTGGTTAAAATAGGAATGGGGGACTCAGAACAACCCCCACAGCACCTCTCCCACATTCCCTATGGAACACAATCTGAACACACTGCCCTAAACAACTGAGCTATCTGGCATATAAGCCCACTGACTAATATGATACTAATTTTGCCATTCTAGAAGGAGGAAGGAGGCACGAGATAAATTATTGTGGGGTGTCCAGAAAGGTGGAGGAGTTGAGATCCAGGCCATGAGAATGAAAGGATGACTGACACAATGTGAAAAGGAGTCTGAGTCAGACTCTGAGTGGGATAAGGCCAGGAGCAACAGGTCCTGCTGACTCTGCCTGCTTTTGGTTCAGTGATCCCAGCAGAGACCTCACCATCTGTGTACAACAACTGATCAATGGGTTTAATGAGGGGGTGGGTACTTGTTAGGTCCAAACCTGGTTAATATCCAAAATAAGTAAAAAATAATTTGCAAGTTCCTGCCTCATGCTGTGCAGCCTTTTGTTCCAAAGATGAACTTCTTAAGTATGGGCTTCTGCCGTGATCACACTACTTACTGTGTAAGAAAATGTGCTTGCATATTTGCAAGCATGTTTGGATTATATAAGAGCTGTTAGAAGTAGAGCAATGGCACTATAGAATGTTGACCCGTTCATTTTCCAGTTGCAGTGCAGTTATGTACTGGCAGCATGACTTTAGAAAAGTATTTTCCCTCTCTTGGCTTTAACTTCCTCATCTGTAAAATCAGAGACTTAGACTCCATGACTCTGCACTTATGTAACCCTGCCCTTTGGTACAGAAACTTGTTAATACTAAATGTGAAAAGTGCTTTAAATGAAGATTAAATTCAGAAATAAATTGAGGGCAGCAAAAGTTGAAGTCTTTAAATCAACTGATCAATAAATAAATTACATATGTTGAATGACTGCTCTGACTATGCTACTGTGTTAGGTGCTACAGGAAACAGAATTATATGCATGATTCCACACTTAAGGAGCTTATAGTCCAGAGGCAAGATTTATATTTATAAATATGTCTAGTTGGAAAGTTATTTCTGAATTTCTCAAATAATATTTGAGTATATATAATATATATATTATATATATATCAATACACTGCATATAGTAAAAGTTTATGGGTTAGAGAACAACCATTTGTAATTGTTTACTTAAAAATACTGTGTTTCAGCTGGGCTCGGTGGCTCAGCCTGTAATCCCGCGCTTTGGGAGGCTGAGGTGAGTGGATTGCCTGAGCCCGCGGGTTCGAGACCCACCTGGGCAACCTGGCGAGACCTCATCTCTACAATAAATCAACAAAAAAAAAATTAGCCGGGCGTGGTAGTGCATGCCTGTAGTTCCAGCTACTTGGAAGGCTGAGGCAGAAGGATCGCCGGAGCCCAGCAAGTCGAGGCTGCAGTGGCCGGGAGCGGCCATTGCACTCCAGTCTGAGTGACAGAGTGAGACTCCAACTCAAAAAAACAAAACAAAACAAAAATAAAATAAAATAAAATAAAATAAATAAAAATACTGTGTTTCATTTAGCCAGCAAGCAAATGTAAATAGAATACAAGATTCTATGAATTTTATAGATAATTTAGAAATATAGGCCAGGTGCAGTGGCTCAAGCCTGTAATCCCAGCACTTTGAGAGGCAGAGGCGGGAGAACTGCTTGATCCCAGGAGATGAAGACCAGCCTGGGTAATATATTGAGACCTTGTTTCTACAAAAAATAAAAAAAATTAGCTGGGCATAGTGGCACCTGCCTGTAGTCCCAGCCTCTCTGGAGGTTGAGGCAGAAGGATCACCAGAGCCCAGAAGGTCAAGGCTGCGGTGAGCTGTGATTGTGCCACTGCACTCTAGCCTGGGTGACAGAGTGAGACTCCAACAAGGAAAAAAAGAAGGAGATAAAAAATACATTTCTAACTTCATAAACCTGTAGCCTATATAGTTTGATAGAATTCCCTTTTCATATGTAAAACTTGTCTTTTCATAGCCAATACTTCCAATTAAAAATGTCTTATGAAAGAATACAATACTGTAATGAAAAAAGTTAATGTATTTCCCTCCATTGCTAAATCCAGATGACCACAACACTGCTACCAGCAACATTTTGGCTCGCCATTCCTGACTCATCTTCCATTTTTGAGTAATTTAATTTAATATTCAAGGACTAAAATACATGACCCAATTTAAGAACCTTTAATCCCATGTATTCTAAATATAGCAAATAGTTTATTTTCAAGAAATTTAATATGAAATACTTGGGAATTCTTAGAGCAGTGTTATTAAACTGTACATAGTAATTAAGATATTAAAAACACATGCTCCCCAAAGCCACCAGACATTGTAATTATTTTTCAGGCTATTAGGCAAAATGACAGAAGATTTTAAAATGATAAATGTGTTTTGGAATGTATCAGTTAATTCCCTTTTATTTTATGAAATACTGTGATGTTTAGCTCCACAGAGTCTAGGTCTGGTATTTAAAGACTAACTCACATTGTCTTTCTGTGACTCAGAAGTCATTCATTGGCTCTTGTTAACATGCCATTGTAGATACTCTGTCTTTTATACTTTCGTACACACACACATATGCACATTCACACACTCACACTACAAGCACAAATTCTGGCTCCATATGGAAATAAACGGCAATTACTAGAGTTCTGTGTGAAGAAGTGTGATGGACATTGGGACATAATTCCATTTGGGAAAGTCTTTTATTTAAATTGACTTTCAAAAGGTTTCTCCTTTTATTTAAAGTTTTAGATCAATGTTGCCTTTTCTAGCAACCATTGGACTAGGCCAGTGTTCTAAAAGTCTCACTGTTTTTTTTTATTGTGAGAAGACTATGAAAACAAATTTCTTGGAGTATTTTCTATGACGCCTGAGATTCATTTCAAAAAACTTATTTTAATCATATGCTAAGGAATGGCCTGAACACTTCTCTGACACTTTACTAATTAACTTATTAAAATTTTTAACTTTCTAGTTCAAAAGTTAGTGTCTTCATTATACCAGAGTCTGTCAGGCATCTTAAAAATACCTTTCTGGTGTTTACAGAAGGAGATGAAATGGGGACACTCACTGTCTGCTCTACATTTTTTAATTGCCTTTGACCATTTAACACCATTCTATGTATTAGGGCTAGCTAGCAGAAGGTTTGTCTGCTATCTATAACTCAAACCTCTGCTACAAAACACCTCGATTTTCACAATATACAACGTGGTGGTTAATTTTCTAAGAATCTTCTCAATTGAGATTTGGTAAACAATAGGTTCAATCTTTCTCTGCTGCTGATTTGAGAGCTTCAAATCTTAGGAATTACTATATTAGGCATTTGGAAATTATTAGATCACAAATCAAAGAGTTTCTATTATCTCTACTGCTCACTTTTATATATGGATCTTGCTAACAGGTGTGCCATGTCTTTATGGAGGTAGAAAGAAAGAGCAGAGAGAATGAAATCAGTAGCCTGGATTCTACATCTAGTTCCACCACTTACTGCATGTAAATCATTAGCCTTCTAGCGCCCATAGTTTCTTCATTTGGTAAATGAGGGTAATAATGCCTGTCTTGCTTTCCTCTCAGAGCTCCTGTAAAGATCAATTTGTCTAATGTACAGGAAAGAGCTTTGCAGACTGAATTGTGCTATGCAAATATATGGCAGAATTACTATCATTTCTATGGAGTCCCATAGTTACCATGATTCGAAGACAGGTCACCTATCTGGCCCTGGAGGAGGGAAACTTAGGGGTAATAAATGCAAAACTGTTTTTATAGTTTAATGTTTTCATAGCCTAATGAGAACAAGGCAGAAGAACAGAATAATTGGGTGGGGGAAAGGGCAAGTTTAAGTTCCATCTGTCCAGGCTGGAAGACTGGTGGGAAGGGAACAACCTCTGAAAAGATGAGAGGTTACAAAGTGGAAAGGAGTGACCTGGGAACAGGGTGTTTTAAAAAGAGTGGCAGAGCAGAGAATAAAGTCACAAGACTTGTTCACAAGAGGGTGCTGGGTTAAAGCCTGACCTTGAGCCACAAATCACGGAATCACACGGCTGGAAGGAATCGTAAGAGGCCATCTCGTCCACTCCCCCACCATTCAGCAGGACATTTCAACCATCCCAAACAGATGAGACTTTATCCAACTTTGAATGAAAAGCTCTGACACCAAATGGGCAGGTATTGACTGCTCTAGCTTCAACTGTTTACAACGGGCCAGAAAACAATTTCTGGAATTTCATTTGAGCCTGAACTGAAATGGGGAAAAAATAAATGGTCTTATTTTCCTTGGGAACAATAACTTCTGTAGCAGTTTAGGGACTGCTAAATTAGCACTAACTATAAAACTATTCTTAAGAGAGAGGAAATGGTACCGAAAATTGGGTTGGGGGACAAATGGCCCACAGTGTCATATGGGTAAGAATGTATTGTGATCATCCCTGGTATTTGCCAAGTATTCACTCCATGTAGGAGCCTGGATCAGAATGATACTAACAAAAACAAAACTTGGTTTTAAAAAAAGCAATACGGTCCAGCAAATTCCAGAACTGACACTGAGGACTTAAAAGAGTTCAGTTCCTCTCCTAACATAAGACAATAAATCCTCCCACAAATTAGAAACTGAAAAGGAAATAAAAAGTTCCTTATTTCCAATCGTGGGAATGTTACACATGAACTCTGGTTTGGAAGGAGGAGGGGCGGATATTCCACACCTGCAGGTCTTCCCAGGAAAGGGGCCCGGGTCTGATCCTGAACCCATTCCCTCAAGGTTACACCATGGGATTGTCAATATGAAAATAATGTTACTTTATTCCCTTAGTGAGTATATTATTTCCAGTGCTATCAACAGTAACCATAACCTGCAAGGAGGCAGCTGAGAATTCTCATGAAAGAAAGTGAAGAGTTATTTTAGGATGTGCTCATAAACCGACTAGCTACAGTTCATCTGGATGGACACATATGCGTATACACACAGAGACAGAGAGAAGTATCTTTGTATTTATAGATATGTATGTTGGAGCATGCTACTGTAGTTTAATAGATACAGTACCAAGCTAGGAGCTTAGGAAAATAACATTACACTCCCAGGTTAACTTGATTCTACCTCACTATCACCAAAACTTTAGGTCGACGATTTAGTCAGGCATTCAGTGAATCCAGATGTTTGGCAATGTATAAAAACAACATCTGGATGATTGATTGCATTTTCAACTGAACTCACTGGATGTTTTGGCAGCATGCCTACAGAACCTTTAATGGCTTTCTGCCTCAGTTTCTCTAACTAAGAAAAAAGACGAACAGTATTTATCACTTACCTGCCAGTGAGCAGTGAAAATGAGATCGTACCCAAGGGTTACAATGAGTTCTTGAAAATAATGATTCTATGACAGTACTATATCTTATATAATTCTAAGTTGAAGTTTTTTCTAAGCAGTTAGTCTTTAGAATATGAAATTACTTCAAAATATAGTTAAATGCTATACAAATACAACACATTATCATTATCATCATCATCATTGACATCATCACCATCATAACTTTCTTCTTTATGACTTCCCTAAAGGATCTTGCTTTCAGATTGAACCATGGCCAAAATATGAATTTTATTTAAGGTCTGAGAAGATGTATTTTGGCTATGTAAAGCAACACAGATGATAAAAAAAATAAGTGTGGGTGTTTGGAGCCCAACCAGTTTTTACAGCTCAACTTTAAACAGGTAAAACTGGTCTATCAATGAGAATTAATTGGTTATTCCATGGTATTTGTATGGAAACTAAAAATGTTCACATATTTATTCAGGGCCATAGGCAGGAAAAATGAATTGTGATGATGACCTTTCCTACTGTGCCTCTATACTCCTACCTACCTATGAGCTGTTTTCAGCTTTTGTGGCTGAAAGTTAGAGGAGAAGAAAAGAAGGAAACAGCATGGGAGACAAAAGAAGAGATGCATCAAAGGGATCTGCGATCTTACAAAACTGAGCAAGCAGAATTAGACTGGCAAAAAGTAATGGAACTCCCTTTCAAACTCAAGTTCTGCCTATCATAAAAGTCCTGAACATGATCCTCATAATCGCCATTGATTGTCTATCATGCACATGCAATTACCTATATTTGTGTGTGCATATTATACATACACATACACAAGGAAGCTTTTGATATCTCCATAATACTACAGATGAGAGAGGTAAAGCTTATAGAGGCTAAGTGACTTGTCAAGGTTTCGTATCTAGTAAGATCTATAACTGAATTCAGATTCATCTGGATCCAAGGCCCATATTCCCTCTACTATACCTGAAGCCTTGGCAAGAGGGCTCATGATAAATATTTTTAGTGACTGCTGGATTATATAGAAGCCCTTGTCTGATACAGTTTTCCCTTTTTCTAGAGTGGGGTCCACCCACAGGTCTTTGTCTAATCTTATGACTGTCCCTCCCTTGCTGGTCTTTTCCTACTCAAACCCTACTCATTGCTTATGGCAGATCTTAAGCTTCTGCCCCTGGAATCTTCACACTAGCCTAGCCCATCATAGGCCCAAGCATACCACCAGAACTGAGAAGTAGCATTCTACTTCACGTGCTTCATCATTGGGACCCCTTTCTCTTTAACCACTTGCTATGTTTGCATGTCCCCTCCCAAGGAGGCTGTGAAAACAGAGGAATAGACTTCTTTTGAATCCTCTGAGTTCCTGGCACCTGGCTGAGCATACAGTAGGTATTCCTTAAGGTCTGTTGACCAAAGAAACCTGTTAACAGTGTTTTCCATTTAGGATTAGGGACACAATAATAGACTGAGATTTTGGTCTCACAGTGCTGGGGTCCAACCAGTTGAGTGGAGCCACCCAGACACATTTGTTTGAGATAATTCGGAGATAATTTGGAAGACAAATACAAGCACATGCCCTCAGTTCAGTAGTAAGAGCTTTACACTGTCTATGCTCTGATTCCTTCAGAGATGCATTTTGAATTAATCATAGTGTGTCTAATAAGGCTTGATAGAACTTGGTGAAGTTGTGCTTTCACAGAAGGAAGGATCAGTTATGTAAACTGCTATTATCACGTGCTCAGCAGTAGTGACAGCTATTTATTAAGTGCTCCCTGAATGCAGAGCACTTTATTAGGCACTGGGGTAGTAACACCCAAGCACATTATCCATACTTTCTTAATACAACTAAAGTGAAATATACTACTATTAGAAAGCCCTCTAAACATTTTCTAAGAACCACAAAAATTTCACTGCTAAACTTCATATTAAAAAAAAAATCTCGCCAATGTATTTATACAAAAGTCACTGCCCTTGCATAAGAATTTTCATTTCATTAAGTTCTTCCTAAGCTACAAATAGAAGTCAGAGGTGCCAGGGCCCTCCCATCCATGGATCATGGGGCAGAAACACTGTCACTCTGGCATATGCCTTTTTGGTGGCATTTTTTTTATTGTGGCCACAAAGCAATTACAAACAGATGGTACAACTAACTTCTACTTGTGTCTTGTTACTAAACTCCTTACGAGGAGAAAAAACTATGTATATAGGTCAAAGGAATCTGTGGGTGTCTCTGTGCATGGCAGTGAGTCAGAAGCTGGCAAGGCTGCAGTGAAACTGGACCTCTCATGTCTTGTTGGTGGAACTGAAAACAGATACATTCTCATTGGAAAGCAATTTGGAAACATGTATTTAAATGCTCATATCCTTTGACCCAATAACTCCAGTATTTTTAAGAAAATAAGATCAGGATAGAGCACTATGTATGAAGAGGTAACTTTATTTATGATGGTAAAAAATTGAAAGCAACCTGTATATCCAGCAAAAGGAGGTTGATTAATCATAATGACTACTCAATGGAATAATATGCAGTCATGACAAATGATTAATATGAAGATTCATAGCAGCATGAAAAGTGCTCCCAATATATTGCTAATTTTCAGAATGACAAACCACTTGTATACTTCCAATTATGTATAAAGCCTGTGTTATTGTGATTTTCTGGACAAATATTACATGAGAACATGTAAAAATAAAAAGTCAGGATAGAGTAGTGGAAATATTTTCCCCTCTATTTTCCAAGTTTTTCTCATATTGCAATATTACCTTTACAATTTAAAAGTAAGGTGAAAAATAAGGGCCAGAAGTTCATTTTTTTTTTTTTTTGAGTTGGAGTCTCATTCTGTCACCCAGACGCTCCCGGCCACCGCAGACTCGGCCTACTGGGTTCCAGCGATCCTTCCGCCTCAGCCTTCCAAAGTAGCTGGAACTACAGGCGCGTGCTACCATGCTCAGCTAAGTTTTTGATTTAGTGTAGAGATGAGGTCTCTCCAAGTTGCCCAGGCGGGTCGCAAACCCGCGGGCTCAGGCAATTCACTCACCTCGGCCTCCCAAGGCGTGGGATTACAGGCTGAGCCACCGAGCCCGGCAGAAGTTCTTTTTAGCAGAGAGAATCTTTGAAGAAATAAACAATAGCTTCCTCTCCAAAAGTTCGAGAACACAGTTTGAACAATACCAACCATCCATCTCTCATTTTTTTTCCCATTTCTACTTTTTTGTGGACATACCACATACCTGGTTAATGTGCTTCAGTTTGTCAATAATTTGACTGACCACTGGCTCAGGGCCCTTCATTTTCAGCTCATGGAGGTTGAACTGATTTTTCATTCCATTCCTTGCCGCCTTTTGGCTGTATCTGTAAAAGCAAAGGTAAAGAAAAGGTTTGTCAAAGAAAGCACCAAGCAAAGTGAAAGCTGATTGCATTTGGCACCAACAGTCAGGCCAACCATAACCTCTCTCCAGCCTTGCAAGCCATGGGATAGCACCATGGTGCAAAAGTAGACTACTCCAGTCTATTTGCAGTGGAAAACATTCATTGAACAGTCAGCAAATATTAATTCAACATTCTTTTTTTTTCTAGGTGTTGGGGATACAACAATAAACAAGACAGACAAGGTCTCTGCCCTTACTGTGGTCTCAGTTTAGTGGGACATCTAGAAGAGTAACGGCCAATGACAGGGCAGAATGATAAGACCTGTGCTAGAGAAGGGTCAGGGACATGGCCAGTGAAGCACACAGAAAGAACCTTAATTCTGAGTGAGCCTTCTATTCATCTGAAAGAGAACAATTCTTCCATATTTTTTTTTACCTCCTCCCTCTCTTCTTCCTCCTCCCATCATTTCCTATAAAAGACTTGGAGCTGAAGACTTTCTCAAGCCATAAACAGCATAAATTATGCCTGCCAGCTTCCTTCTGTGTTCTCTATGAGAAGAGAGAACACCAGCTCAAGGAAGGGTTTTAATGTGTTCCTGCAGGATGAGCCATTAGGCTTTACTTCAGAATTGAAGTTTCAAGGTATCTGTGGACATTGCCACCATCATGAGAAGGGGGACTATTTAGAATCCCAGGCAATTCTGTCTTTCAGTGTAAGATTTTGCCAACTTCAACAAGGTCAGTAATTTACAACGGAGGTGGTTTCTTTGTTGTACTCATGGTTTCAGACCTCTACATAGAATTATTCCTCATTTTGCAAAACAAACCAAATAAACAAGAAACAGATTTCATTTCTTCCTTCCTCTTTCATCATGTGGAAATACCAGAATACCATTACAAAAAAGAGAAAAACGGTTTTGAGTTCTTTTTTCTTCTTCTGATCCTGATAATAGAATGCTTTCTTAAAGAAATGGAAAGATTCACAGGTATTTTGCCCTTTGTTTCTTTTTTTTTTTTTTTTGAGTCGGAGTCTCACTCTGTCGCCCAGACTGGAGTGCAGTGGCCGCTCCCGGCCACCGCAGCCTCGACTTGCTGGGCTCCGGCGATCCTTCCGCCTCAGCCTTCCAAGCAGCTGGAACTACAGGTGCGCGCTACCACGCCCGGCTAATTTTTGATTTATTGTAGAGATGAGGTCTCGCCAAATTGCCCAGGCGGGTCTCGAACCCGTGGGCTCAGGCAATCCACTCACCTCGGCCTCCCAAAGTGCTGGGATTACAGGCTGAGCCACCGAGCCCGGCCTGCCCTTTCTTTATATACTTTTCACTTGATTACAATAGGATAGTTAGGGTCAAGGGCAAATTCATGTTTTAATTACAAAATAATAATGTTCATTGTAAACAATTCAAACAGTAGAGAAATAAACAAGGCATAAACATTTCTCCATTACCTTGTCTTTTTAAGAAAGGACCACAATGAACAGTTTGTAGGGGTTTGCACATACAAATACTAACATACAATTTTAAACAAAATTGGAATCATACTATTCATACTGACTTGCAACTTTTTAATCACTTAAAAATATTGGACATGTTCCAAGTCAGAACACATAGAACTGTCTTGTTCTTATTCCTCTGTGTGGCTATATCATAATTTATTAATCCATTCACTTACTGATGAGCAATTGAATTATCCCTAATATTTTGCTAGTATAAACAATACCGCAGAGAACATCCTTGTATACTGATTTGCACACATTTGCATTTGCATCTATAAAGGACAAATTCCTAGACTTGAGTCAATGTATATTTCTAGTCCCAAATTATGACATGCAATGAATAATTAATACTATTGTATTTTTGTACAGCTTTGGGTTTAAAAGTTTGCAAACATTTTGAAAGCTGAAATAGCATCCACCATTCTGCTCTAACCATGTGCTATTTAAATCCTCAAAGGACTCTAGTAAATTAAGCATGGTTTCTGGTTACAGAAGTGTTGGGAAGAGCTGGCCTGTGGCTTGGCCTAAAATTTGCCTTTATTTCATTTACTTCACAAAGCAGTAATCAAAAGTACTGGTCCAACTTATGCCTATAGTTGCTAAAATTTAGTGGCACTATTAAAAAATTCTGTGTTCTTGCATTGTCTCTTCAATATCTCAATACCTCTCCCCCAACTCCCTATATCTTTTTCTGTTTCTTATGTCTCTGTCCTTTTCTCCTTGACCAAACTATTGAACTACATTTTATTTTTTTATTTTTTTGAGTTGGAGTCTCCCTCTGTCGCCGAGCTGGAGTGCAATGGCACGCTTATGGCCACCACAGCTTCGACCTGTTGGACTCCAGTGATCCTTCCGCCTCAGCCTTCCAAGTAACCAGAACCACAGGCATGCACTACCATGACCAGCTAATTTTTGATTTATTGTAGAGACAAGGTCTCGCCAAGTCACCTGGGCTGGTCTCGAATCCATGGGTGCAGGCAATCCACTCGTCTTGGCCGCCCAAAGTGCTGGGATTACAGGCTGAGCCACCGAGCCTGGCCTGAACCACATTTTAAAAGCAACGAGTGCTATAATGGAATACTATGAAGACATTAAAAGAGCAAAGTGATTTGTATGTGTTGATATAGAATCAAGTGCAAGATACATTGTAACAGATACAGGTAGCAGCGGTTAAGAACGCACAGCATGATTCCATCTGCAGTAAAAATGGGTCTACATATGCATGGCTCTCATACACTCTACACATGTTCAAATATGTACAGAAAAGTTTTAGATGGATACATAAGAGAATGGTGATAGCAGTAACTTCTGGTGAGTGAGAAGAAGTAGATGCTGGGGAAGTCTTACTTTTTAAAATATATTGTTCTACTTCTACACTGTTGGTGGGAGTGTAAACTAGTACAGCCTCTGTGAAAATCAGTGTAGCGATTCCTAAAAGCTCTAAAAATCGACCTTCCATAGGACCCCGCAACCCCCCTACTAGGAATATACCCTGAAGAACTCAAATCACTCTATAAAAAAGATACCTGCACACGTATGTTTATCGCAGCATTGTTCACAATAGCAAGATCATGGAACCAACCATGCTGTCCATCAAAAGAG
>CAUYQG010286903.1:0-12215 GCA_963574415.1 Tarsius wallacei | reverse complement strand
GGGTGGGGGGTGCCCCTCATCCACCTGGCTTTGTGTTCACGTGAAAACCTTGTGATCTAACCTGTGAAAATTTAGGATAAAAAGAGCATGGAAACCTCCATTAAACGGCTTCTGCACTAGACAGGAGTCCAGCCTCTTTCTTTCTTTCTCTCTCTCTTCTTCATATCTATCCCTCGAATCGCCGACGCCGCCACATATTTTCAGGGACCCCCAAAACCTGCAGGGGCTGGCACCCCGCAAATGATGAGAGGAGAAAGCAGCCTCAGAACACACAAGATTCATGGCACACACAGCAGTCCTCACACATTGCTTTTGCATAGATGTTTTCTTCTACAGAAATCTCTATTCCTAGCTTGTTTTCGAAACCAGAGATTGTCAACAGAGTCCATTTCATCTACAGGAACCCATCATTGCCTATGTTTAGAACTTGGGATGGACGACCCCCTGGGATAGAGACCCCTTCAACTGGAGACCCTGGCTCCTGACACAGCGAGCCCAGAGTCTCCTGCTCTGGGATGGTGTGAAGGAGCTGTACCTGGCAAAGTCCAACATTGTCTGACTTGACTTCTCCAGATTGAGAAGGAGGGACCAGGTCCAGCCCCGCACCTACCAAGGAATACTGGCAAATATTCTCCCAGTCATCTGTGGACAGGAGAATTCTTGGTGAGACAGGGTGTAGGGTGACCCTGGAGGGATAGTACGTTGAGGATTCTGGTAGCTTCCAGATTTTGACCTCTGTTTATCAAGAAATTGTTGGTCTACATAAGACTGGGGCTCCCCTTCCCTGATGGTTGTGTGGATAATGGCTCAGGGATTTGTATACAGATCTGGACCTACTTTTTAGGTAACCATGAAACATCACTACCTCGATCTAGGAATGGCACAGACATTGGCATCATATTCTGGTTCAGGAAGGGGAGGGACCATTTGGTGCTGTGTGGGAAAGCTGGGGACCAGACCTGCTGTCCTGTGTATGAATGCTTGGTATCCTGTGTGACATGATGGCAGTGCCAGGTGACAACCATGGGCTACTATCCCCTAACACTGCAGAGAGTGGTCACAGGAGTTCTCGTGGTACCTTTTTGCTGTTTTTATACTTATTCTAATTTTGCAATCTTTTTTGCCATTTTTTATCTTTACTGTCTTACTGTTTTTGCTGTATAGAAGACCCAATTGAGCAGAGCCAGAGTCTTTTGGGAATGACCACTGGGTTCTGGGTCATTCACTCAGGCCCCAGATGAAACTGAACTGGAAGGGACCGAGGAAGGGCAGACGCTGGTGCTGTTGCCTCTGACCAAAAGAGCCCCAGTGGCCTGGCCTGGTAACACCAAAACACAGACATGCAGTCATTTGCCAGGCCCCAGATTCCAGGTGAGGTCCTGGCACCACCAGTTACTCCTGAGCCAAGACTGCAGTTCTTAGTGATGGGTTTGGAAAACAAAATCAAGCATACACATATTCTTGGTGTCAGGTTCGGCACAATCTGTGTCTCCTCCCAACAGTGGTGTGTTACTCTCTTATTCACCCATGCTCACAGGCAGCTTTCTGCCCCAGGGACCACTGGCTGCATTTCCAGTCCCTGGAACGACCTCCTCTGTAACAGGGACAGCCTCTTACCTTTTCCTCTGGGGCACTGATGCAGGGCAGCTTCATCTTGCTGGAGACAACAAAAACAGAGCTGGGGTCCCAGGCCTGGAAGTGTCTCCCTCCCTGGGAGGGACCACCGTTGTCATTTTTCCCAGTCTCCACTTAGAAGGCACAGGGAAAGGAGGAAATGACTCCCCTGCACCCACCACCTAGAGGGAGCTCAGAGATGGCAAGGGCTTCTCTGAACGCATATGGTCACTTTGACTGCACCAAGAGAATTCTCTTACGCTCCATGCTCTGTGGGAACTGAAAGCATCCTGTCCTGAGACATTTGCCAGAAGTATGGGGCTGTGCCCCTGCATCCATCCATCAGTATGTGAATGTATCCTCAGGTGAGCACTGCCCAGTGCACTTATGGTGATCTAGGTCCACTGCCCCTGACACCCATGGCCCTCAAAGGATCTGTCCCTCCAGTTTTCCTCTGCCTCACCTTGAAGCCACACTTGACCTTGTTCCCCGTCCCCATTTTTTCTGGCCTTGAGACTGAAATTATCTCTTGTCACTCTGGCTCTGATTTGACCTTTGTCCATTCTGAACCTATTAGTGACATCCTCAGGAGTGTTAGACTCCTGTTGTTTTTATTTTCTTCCTTGGCTGCTGAATGAATTTGGAGGGGATGTCTGGAGGCATCTGGACAGCAGGACCCTCATCCCCAATCCTTTGAGATAAGTATACGCCTGCCCAGCAGCAACTGTGGCATCCACTTGCCAATGGGAAGGGCTCGTGATAGATTGTTCCAGCACCTGAACGCCACCTAGGCTCAGGCACTCAAGGTCATTATAGGATGAGCATTTTGGTCTTTCAGAAAGTACAAAGATGCCCAGTTTTCTACAATAAACAAGAAAACTAATGAGAACTCAGTTCTATTTAAATGGCAACTCACTGTGGCCAGTCGATCCACTAGAGAACCCACCGAGTCGAAAGATGTGTGTTGTGGAGAAAGGATGATTTGTGCTTAAGGATACCCTCTGTGCTTGAGGATACCAGGTCTCAGGTGGAGGAATAGCAGATCCAGAGTTCTGAGCTGACAGTAGAGGAAAGAGCTTTGTTTTTCCTGGCCACCAGGAAGGAATATGTGAGCCTGGGACTTGGTTTTGGAGACCTCCCATGTCATTCATTCCTTTTGGGAATACTCAAGGCAAATAAGGAATGCCTCTAGAGGAGGGGGCAGAGGGCAGCTGTGGAGACAGACTCTCTGTTTTCAAGCCCCAGACTCAGGAGGGAAGTGGTCACCCTCAGGTCATTTCTAAGGAACTCAGCCATTGTCCCCTACTGCCGCAGATCAGAGGATTCTCACCCTACATCTGGATAAGGGATGCCGTACATCAGAGGGACACCACAATAAGTATCAGTGTCTGCAACGGCAGGCAATTTCATGAAACCACCTTTGAGAAGAACCCGTTTTGGGGCACAGACGTGGAAAAAGGATGAACCTCCACCCAACCCACAGGGCCCTGTCCTGGTGGCTCTTCCAGGATAGACTCTTCCATATCTGGATCTGGCATTTTGTCCATATTTTTATTTAAGGCAGGGGCACTGCAGAGGTCTGGGTCTGAGTTCACCTTGGGACAGGACAGAGCTGAGAACACAGCCCAGGGTCACCCTGGGTCCCTTGACTAGTGTCCTTTCTTTGGACCTCAGACCTCTTACCTATCACCTTCGTGTATTCACACCCCCCATCCCCAAGGTGTTGCCATGAAGATGACTGAGATGACTCTATACATGATCAGCTCAGAATAGCTGCCCAGTGACCGCTCAGGCATGACCATTGGCAACCACTGGAGGTCAGCATCACCCACCTGGGACCGCCCGCTTTGGACTGAATGTTCTCAAACCACAGGAGGGAAGAGGGATGCCCACTCACCAGAATGTAATCAATCAGATGTGCAGATACGCGCCTGTCACCTAGAAAATAGTCCTGCTAGCCAAGTCACTCGAATATCACAGTGTGTCTCCCAACTATGCTACACACACTGGCGGTTGAGTTCTGAGCATTGTGACATCACGGGCTGAAGGTTCTTATCACCACAGAGCACTGCCCAATCATCAGGGCCTAGAGCCAGTAACGTCTAGTCCTTGAACTTTACACATGTGTGCAGGTCATGTGTTTGTGTCCATGAATATCCAAGTGTATGTGGGTGAATAAGTGTGTGTGTGTGTGTGTGTGTGTGTGTGTGTGTTTGTGTGCTACTCTTCTGACTGGGCATATCTTCTTTACTTGTGTGTAGCCAGGTCCTTATAACTCTCCCCAAAAGATCTATAGTTGCTATAAGATCATTCATGGTGCTCTCGTATTTAGGCCCCCATTTGGGGTGATTTATAGAGGGAACCTTAAGATGGAAGTATAGACTTGGGCAGCTGCAAGACAGATCTCAGCACTGACACTTCACAGACCCCGGGCATATATATAAGGCACAGGTATGTGATTCACAAAGACAACAAAAGGCAACCATGCAGAACAGACAAAAACACCAAGAGCTTCATAGTCTGTAAATGTGGAAGGATGTCAAGGGTGTATGACCATAAAGCAGAGGTTTATGTTCTTAAACTAGGGATAGTAAATAAGGTAGAAAACGATAGGCAACATGAACCTGGATCTCAGCAGAACTCAAATGGCAGATTAGCTTCCAAGATGGAGTCACCTTTGTCTCCACACATCTTATTGGGACACAGAGCAAATCCAGATGGGGTGAAGTGAGGCTGCAGCTGACTCCCCACTCAGAGGGCTGCTTCTCCTTAGACGGCATGGTGGAACCTGCTGCCAAGACCAGCTAGTCAATTTTAACTGACAGTGTTATTACTGCTGGTTTGTAATCCTTCACATTCTGCATTTTTTTGGCAGATGGTCTTGGGTACCTACTTGTAAATAAACTTCCTTGGGATCACCACAGGTATCACTTTCCCTGATGGAGGGGTGTCCCAGAAACTGGCATCTGATTCTCTCTTGCCAACGGGACCCTCGAGGGCTGGGCAGGGAAGCAGAGGACCAGGCCTGCTGTCCTGTAGGTGAGGACTGTATTCCACCCTGTCTGATAGTCGGTAGTGCCAGGAGCCAGCCATGGGCTCCTGTTTGCTAAGTAGAGAGAGCAGTCACAGGACCCTCTCTCTGCAGTTTCCTCGCTAATGTTCTTCTATTTCTTCCAGTTGTGGATTCTCTTAATCCGTTTGTTCGCTTGTTGCATTTCCTGAGATTTTTGCTGTTAAACGAGACCCGATGGAGTCAGTGGAGCTCAGGCTTTCTGAAGAAGCCCTTGGCTTCTGGGGTTTGTGCTGAGGGCCCTGCTAGGCCTGAACTGGGAGAAGCCAGGGAAGGGTAGACACTGGGGTTGTAGCTTTTGACAGAGGACCCCGGTGGTCTGATGTGGCGTCCCCAGTACCCACCACCCTTATGGTATGGACACCCTGGGTTTTGGCCAGGTTCCAGCCTCCAGGTATGGTCTTGGCACACTGACTACTAAGCCACCATTGTGGTTCTTGGTGGATATTTGGAAAAAATAACCACAGGGATATTGTCTTGTGGTCAGGGAAAGCAGAAACCATTTGTGATCCCTCTCCATCACAACCACCAGGGCCCACAGGCCTACCCTCTGCCTCTACGACCACCTTCACCTTTGGCAGAGACAGGCCCTTACCTTCACCTCCAGGGTACTCACAGGGGGCAGCTTTGCTTGGCTGAAAAGCAACTGAGGCAGAGGTGAGGCCTCAGACCAAGGGTTGGCCCTTCCCTGAAAGTTTCATGCTCTCCAGGTCTCAGTCAAGGAGATGACACAGAGATGGGAGCAGGGTGCCTTTGTGTGGCCAGTACTCAGGAGAGGCCTGACCTGGAGCAGAAGGAGGTAGGGCCTTTGCAGGGACCCCTCGGGGCCATGAGAGTTTGGGCTTCACCAGTCTGCCTCTTCTGAGCTGTAGGCAGAGACCTTCTGGAGCTGAAAATGGCCACTCCTGAGATGAGATGGTGCTGCCGAGGGGAGAATTCGGGTCCCAACAGCCAACCCAAGAAACTCACCATGCCCTTGGCCAGTGTCCATGGAGCCTGGCCTGTCAAAGTCACAGCCTTCTTCCACCAACTGCAGCAGTCGTGGCACAGGGGAGGTGATCATCCCCTTGCTCTGTCTTACCGAGATGTGGCCTTCTTATCCTCCCTCCACTGGCCGGGCTCACCAAAGACACATGGGGCAGAGTCTCAAGGACCCTGCAGGGCTCTGCAAGCTGACGACGATCGCTTGGAGAGGGTTCCAGGTGAGTCACTGCTCTGGTCCCACCCCACATGTTGTCCTCCCCAGACTCTGGCCCCACCCCACATGTTGTCCTCCCCAGACTCTTGGCTGATACTATCTGTCTGCAGCCTTGAGCCACCTGTCACGTTGACCCTCCCACCTAACCTCCCCCCATGTCAAAGAGGCATGCTCTGCTTCAGAGAGGCTTTTCTAAAAACAAAACCCCACCCGGGAACAGATGGGTAGGGAGCGTGGACTCACTACAGAATCCCAAGGCCAGTGGTGACATGGTAGATGTTGATGTATCATGCCCTATGTATCCTGGTGCCCTGGCTTAGCATTCCTGCAATCCAGTGGTATCAGGGTGAGGGAGTGAAGCTGAGGGGGTGGGTGTCTGGGACATGCGCAGCCCCCCTTTCATGTGTCCTGAGGGAGCCCAGGACCTTCTGACTGGATCCCAGTGAAAGAGGCATGGGTCTGCCTGCTAGAGGGAGCAGCCTGACTGTACCTGCTCTTACATGGAAGTGGTTTCCCTTTTATCCCCGACATGAAATGAATCCCTGTTCTTCCAAAAGGGAGACACCACAGATCTTCAGGATGAGAGTGAAGGGAGTCTGGGGACAGCAGGTGTGGGAGAAACTGGCCCTTTCAGGCTGGGGTCCAGTGGCCTTAGCAGGGCCCTCTTGGGTTTCCACCTGGAAGGTCAACAGCCCCTCCACATGGGGCGAGATGCTCATGAGGCTGTCAGACAAGGTCCTCCAGGTCCTTATGGGTGGACCTTTTCAGTAGTGATGGGACCCCTGGAAGAGGAAGCTTCTGGAATGTGTGGGGCCACTTTGGGTTCTCCTGCAATGAGTCTTTCCCAGTGCACTCTGGCTGCTGGGCTTGAGCCTGGTTGTTGTCATGGTGCAGGGCTTGGCTAGTGTGTACTGTGGGGGCCAGCCTGGGGAGGGGAAAGCTGGGTCCTCCTTGGAGAGCCAGTCCCTGTAAAGGAGGGTGATCCTGAGTGTGGGGTCTTCCTGGGCCACCTCACCTCGTTGATGAACCACTTCTTGACCAGGGCATGGTTGTTTTGAGGCACAAGCCTTCCTTGTCATGATGGAAGAAGCACGCATGCTCAGGGCCTCCCCGACAGCCTTGAAAACCTACCTACCTTGGCCACTCTCTAGACACTTTCCCAAAATGCAGAAAAGGGCAGTGCCCGGGGCTTCCTTCAACCATCTCCTGTAGGGTCCCCTGCTGGCCACACTTGATACCAGCTCTGCCCAGTTGGAGCTCGTTCCTGTGCTAGCCCCTGCGTTTCTTCCAAGGTAGGACAAGGATCTTCTGGGGAACCTCATGTCTTCCCGAACCAGGCTCTGGCTGGGACTTGGCCTCTCACCCCTGTCAGAAAGGGTTTGGGCCACCCATTTCTCCAACCCAGGGGACCCCAGGCATCTGGGGAAGAGCTGAGAACACTGTTCACTCCCTAAGTGCATTTTGACATTTGGGAAGCATTCTCTCAAGAGATGATCCTAGTTGTGTTGGAGCCTTCAAATCCTAGGGCATCCTGCTACCTAAAACCCCAAGAAGCCTACATCCTCCACGACCCCAGAATATGCTTTCTGGATGTGGAGCCGTGAGCTAGAAGATCTGGTCCTGGACCACAAGGCTTCCCACCCTCCTATCCACTGAGTCCACCATGCAGCCTGAGATAAGGGGCAGGACAGGCCCCTGGAGCCCGGCTGTACGTACTGCCTGTTGGCCTCCTTGGCTGAGGTTCCTGGGGGTCAGCCCTGTGTGGAGACCATGAAGGACAGTCACAAAAGGAGAGACTGTGGGTTGACTTGGCGGGAGCTTGAGGTAGATGACTATCTCCTAGACATGAAGTGAGGTTGAAGGACATGGGATAGGGAGACCTTGTCTTCTGGGCTTCGTCTAGCTGTGGGTGGAGAGGAAAGCCGAGGTGGTGCCCAGTTGGATGACAGAATGACCAGCTGTAGGACAGGGCCATTGCTCCTGAGCTCAGAGGTGGTCCTCCGGGAGGCTGGGATGTCTTAACCTATGAGGACCAGGGGCGACTTACTCGGATTAGGGAAATGAGGCTTCTGTGCGTGTGCTTCTTCTACAGCACACACTAGACAAGCCCTACACTGAAGGGGTGACCCTTGACAGAATCCAAGCATAATGGGGACAGAAAGCGCCTTCCCTGGAAGTTGAAATTGCCCACCCAGTATTACCATCCCCTGGCCTGGCTGTGGGAATTTTCAAGGTTGCTGTCTCCCTACCCAGCATGGTGTGTTTCTCATTGGTCAAGGGCTGGGTCAAAGCACCAAAGGCATGTTCTTCGCCCCATAAGCTGTGAGCTCTTTAGAGCATCTGCATTGTAGAAAAAACTTTTGTAACATTTATAGACAATGAAATGCAAATATGTCGGGGATGATTTTGATGACTTCTTCTTTGTATCCTGGTAGTTTTTGTTTGTTTCTATTATTTCTAATTTGCACACATGAAAGTTCAGAGTGGTGTCTTGCCTCAGAGAGGCCTTTCTAAAAACCAAAAGCCTCCTGAGAAGAGATGAGTTTCAGAGGGAGTACAAACTGCAGAATTCCACGGCCATTGGTGACTTTATAGATGCTCATATATCATGACCTTTGTGTCCTGCTGCCCTAATAACCTCCTTGCAGCCCAGAGGTAGCAGGGTAAGAGAGTGAAGGTGAGGATATGGCCACATGGGGACATGGGCAGCCCCTCTTTTCATGTGTTCTGAGGGAGCCCCGGACCTTCTGACCAGGACCCACTGGGAGAGGTGAGTGCCCGCCTCTCTGGAGGGAGCAGCCTGACTCCACCTGCTCATATGTGGAAATGATGTCCCTTCTCTCCTGGGCACACAGGAACTCCCTGTCCTCTTCCACATCCACGTTACAAGGCAAAATGCCTCCCAGATGCCACTGCACTCGACAGCTTCATAGGATACCCCGATCTCCTTCTGAGGGCTCACTGATGCCATCCTCATGACCTCAATCTGTCACCACACCAGGAACAAGGAGCAAGACTTAGTGGACCCGCCCAGTCCTGGAAAAGGTGACAATCAAAATGAACTGCCTTGGTGAGACACAGGACCAGAAATTACAGTTACTCAATCTCTCTATGCCCAGGGACTATCACAGAGGAGGTGGGCATGTGAGATTGTAAGGGCTGATTTTTGAGAGATGAAAGTAATTCAGCATTGTCTACAAAATAAGCATTCTCGTCAAGAGCACACTGATACAGGGTCAGTGGAGCCCTGTGTCAAATTAGCAGGGTTGCCTTAAAGCATCGGCTTATTCTCTAGTAGAGAGTTATAAAAGTGATAATATGTTCATAAAGATATGTTGTTGTGTATTATAGAATAGCCGGGTTTTCTGGTCACTTGTGCTTTTGAATGGTGGCTGTCTTGAGAGTTTTGTCATTCCAAATTACTGTTTTCAATCTGCGACCCACTATGTGACCTTGCTGGGTGCTGTTTACTGACTCTAGTGCTGTAAGTTTTGGGGAGTCAAGTTGAAGTTGCATCTCACACCTAAGTTGAGCGAACTCCCAGCATTTCTGAACACATGGACTTTGAGCTGGCCTGTGATTTAAAAAGGCACCTGGGGGCTGGCTGGTCTCCTGAGTAACAACTAAGGCAGACATCCTCTAGGAACATCAGACCAGGCCAGTCCTCATGAACTTAAACTCTCCTCTTTACTCTTGTCACTGGGTTATATTTTTATATCTCTTATGAATGTGATGCCAGATGTAGGGAAATGGGGAAAAAAATCAAAGTCTGATCATGATAACTGGTAATGTGAATCTAATCCAGGATGCTCTTTTCAGACTAAACTCTAGACCTACTTTCTTGTACCTTTAAATAATTGGCTAGAAAAATCAGGTCAAACTGTGTTCTTTCCCAAGGGTTCAACATCACTAATGTGGAAACTCTTGTCATCAAATGGACAAATCTCGGAATATGCCTCCTAGCTCTGTGGGACCTAGCCAGGAATCTGGAATAAACAACCCTAGGAATGAGTTTTAGCAACATGGGACCTTCTGCTGCTTATTGGGCCTACACAAGCATTCTAAAGAATAATGGTTAGCCACTAGGGGAAACCAAGGCCTAAAGTCTGACCTTTATCTCAAACTCAGATTCCTAACCAAAAGGCTGTGAAAGTCACTGCCTAATAATAAATCACTAAAAAGTGTTTTATTACTCTGTGACCAAAAACACTAACGTTTTCCCATCTGACTCTGGTATAATATCATATAACAGAAAGAATAATCTGTTCAAATGTGCAGATTGAGGGGTCCAATAACCCCATGATAGAAATCATGGGAATGGAGTTACACATCTCTGAAGAAGCCTCTGCAAGTTAGAGAAAGACTCAATGGAAACTCACTGAAATTCCTAAAGTGTACCAATTTCTTTAAATGTAAACTCCTTTCTTGTGGTATTAAGTGTAAATGTATGTCCTATGTAAACATTAATTGAGTCTTGTGTGAATCAGAACAATGAATTATAACCGAATAGAAAGGGCTCAGTCCAGAATTGTTTAAAGAGATGTGTAATTTTAAAGAGAAATGAGATTAATGTAATCTAGACAATGATATATATTATAGGTGCTGAGAAGACTAAAGGCTGATTAAGAGGAACTCTGATGATGGTCACAGGACACGTAGACGCTGTTAATCAGTCATGAAAGATAAGACATGATCTGTTTCAGCTATCAATACCGAATGTAAAATCCGATGAAGAAGGTATTTGTTAATGATGCTGACCCACTTCCCTGTAACTTGTTGGCTGAATAAACCCATTTTCTCCCAGCTCTCTGCCTCTTGTCTTTGATTGGCTGTGCAGAAGCAGCAGATTTATTCAATCAGACTGTTAAAGTATGGGTGCCCTTGTTCTGGGGGACTCTCTGTGCACAAGCATGGCCAGCTGAGTGAAGGGTGTCTTCGGGGTGCTGTGTTACAGTTCAGAAGCAACATCACTATCCTCAAGGCATATGGGATATGGCTAGTCAAAAGATTAAGATAACATGTACAACACAGATGACCCAACTGCATGGTCCTCAACACCACTGGAGCAACCACTGGGAACAGGGTTCAAGACTTTTTTGGGGACAAAATTCCTTGTGAAGACGATGAGAGCTCTGCACTCGTCACCCCTCAAGACGTGTGTTAACATAAGGGCACAGTTTCTCTGTGTAGTTTATTATATCACATTAGATATTAACTTTCTTGACAAAAAAGTGATGACAGATGAAAAAGTCCGTGATGAGATTCGAAGGTCGTTCAGGACCCCAGGACTTCTGCAGATTCCAGGCTTCACACAGGACCCTGAATCAGAACCCTTAGAATCTACATTTTTTAGCAAGCACCAGGTGATTCTAAGCACACTAAAATCTGGAGTCCTTTGCCTCACATGTCCCAAAGCAGATTTTCACAGCTAGTTTTTTTGATTTTTTGGTCCAAGTGTTCCGTGATGGGCAACATCCAGGAGCTTGCTCTGTTGAAAGTGGCAGGGTTGTACTCAGGCTGAAGCCAGTGCCCCTCTTCCAGATACTCTGTGTCCTCCTGAAAGGATCAGCAGAAGTCCTGTGACGCATGGAGTCATTTCTCAGAGTCACCACTTCTGTCTCTTTTCTGAGAAACAGACCTGCAAATTCTCTCCTGGGCACGTGTTTATCCAGATCTTCCTAACAGGGCATTTCTGTTGTGTTGGGTGCCCCGAGTAGGCTTCTCTGAAGAACAGAAATGCCCATTGGGGGAAATATGGGATGGAGACGTGATCTAAAAACTAATCAAAACTAAAGATTCTTCAGCTTTTCAAATCAAAAGCCCATATGTTCATTGGTTTTGTTCACAGACCTCCTTGTTGACAAAAAACCCAAACTCATAAAATTGAAGGGAGGTTTATTGCGAGCCAAATACAAGAAACAATCTCATGAGGGCATAATCTCATGAGGTCCTGAGAACACCTCCCCAAGATGATTGAGTTATAGGCTGATTGTATGCATTTTAGGGAGATAGAAATTAGCAGGGGTGCCGGGCTCGGTGGCTCAGCCTGTAATCCCGCGCTTTGGGAGGCCGAGGTGAGTGGATTGCCTGAGCCCGTGGGTTCAAGACCCGCCTGGGCAATTTGGCGAGACATCATCTCTACAATAAAATAAAAAAAATTAGCCGGACATGGTAGCGCGTGCCTGTGGTTCCAGCTACTTGGAAGGCTGAGGCGGAAGGATCACCGGAGCCCAGCAGGTAGAGGCTGCATGGCCGGGAGCGGCCATTGCACTCCAGTCTGGGCTACAGAGTGAGACTTCAACTCCAAAAAAAAAAAAAAAGAAAGAAACTAGC
>CAUYQG010286902.1:0-11933 GCA_963574415.1 Tarsius wallacei | reverse complement strand
AGACAGGTGCCTATTTTCACAAAAGATTCACCCCTTAAAGATGTGACCACAGACCTGATTTTTTTTTTTTTTTTTTTTTTTGAGTTGGAGTCTCACTCTGTTGCTCAGGCTGGAGTACAATGGCACACTCACAGCCATCCCAGCATCAACCGGCTGGGCTCTGGCAAGCCTTCCTCCTCAGCCTTCCAAGCAGCCAGAACTACAGGCATGTGCTACCATGGCTGGCTAATTTTTGATTTATTGGAGAGACGAGATCTCTCCAAGTTTCCCGGGCTGGTCTCGAACCCGTGGGCTCAGGTAATCCACTTCCCTTGGTCTGCCAGAGAGCTGGGATTACAGGCTGAGCCACTTAGCCTGGCTAGTCTCAAATCTTGATCTTTTCATCAAAGGCAATGATATTGAAGTCCACATTTATCTTTCTCTGAATTCCAAGCATACCCTTTCATTCCATATGTAACATTTAGTACTCAGCTATATATCATTTTAATTGTTTTTTTTTTTTTTGCTGAATGTCTTTAATTTCTTTGGAAATGGTTATAATGATCTATTATTTCTGTTCTTCATGGTGCTAGGGACAGCTACAAC
Organism: Tarsius wallacei; assembly: GCA_963574415.1. Lineage (NCBI taxonomy): Eukaryota > Metazoa > Chordata > Mammalia > Primates > Tarsiidae > Tarsius > Tarsius wallacei. Next base: position 11,348 of record CAUYQG010286902.1, on the reverse strand, counting down.
TATTGGTTCCTTTGATTATTCTGGTTATCCATATCATAGTACTTGCTATAGTCCAGGTCCATGAGATTTTCAGGGATAGTGTCATGTTTGTCTTTCTAGTCTCAGTACTTTTAGTAAAAAGTATAAAAAGTACTTAGCCACCTAACTGCAGTCAGGATGGCTGTCATGTTGTTTTAGCTCAAAAAACAACAGATGCTGGAGGGATGCAGGGAAAAGGGAACACTTCTACACTGTTGGTGGGAGTGTAAACTAGTACAAATTCTGTGGAAAATAGTTTAGCGATTCCTAAAAGATCTAAAAATCGACCTTTCATATAAACCCACAATCCCTCTTCTGGAAATATACCTGGAGGAACTCAAATCACTCTATGAAAAAGATACCTACACATGCATATATCTTGCAGCATTATTCACAACAGCAAAAACATGGAACCAACCATGCTGCCCATCAAAAGAGGACTGGATAAAGAAAATGTGGTACATATACATGATGGAATAATACACAGCCATAAAGAAGGACAAACTTATGAACTTCACAGCAACTTGGATGGACTTAGAGTTTATAATACTGAGTGATCTATCACAGAAACAAAGAACTGAGTACCACATGTTCTCACTCATAAGCAGACCTTAATCTATAAGAAAGGGATTGGTAGTAGTGGGAAACTCCCAGGGGAGTGGGGGGGGGCAGGATTGGCAGTAGTGGGAAACAGTTGGGGGAGGGAGGTGGGGGAAGATTGCCAGTAGTGGGAAACTGAGAGTGGGGGAGGGGGCATCTCATCAACAATGGTACCTGCAGATTGAACATTTGTATACCTATCCCTGAATTGTACCCCACATCTTTAAAATAAAAAATTATTTAAAAAAAATTTTTTTAAGTGCTTAGCAAATACTGAAAATGGATTAAAAACTCCATGGGCAGAATCATGTTTAATGTGTTAGTCTAGGCCACAGCCAAAATTATGGCAAGAAAAGTGACATGAGTAAAGGCAAGTCTGAGGGTAGCTTGCTGTGGGCTTTATACACCATAGATTAAAGCCATTCTTTAGGTAATAAGGAACTATTGGTTTTTTTGGCTAGGGGTAAATTGATTAGGACTGAGTGATCTCCAGCAGTGTGTCTAATAAAATGGAGCAACAAGAAAAACATTTCATTCAACAGTTGTACTTCATGTACTGGGCCCTGCAGATAAAGAAATGAATGATGCAAAAAATTTTAATTCAATATAATAAGCAATATGTTAGTGTTAGGAAGTATGGATCTTAGCCACAAGTAAGAAGATGAACTAAAGATGGAGATGCTCGAATTGACAGGATTTAGAGGTGACTCTTGGAAGGAAAGGTTGATATTAAAAATGTGTGAGATAGCCATATAAAGATAACAACTCCTAAATCTCTTCTACTTTAGGAATTATTGAAGCACTTCATAGGTATTACCAGAATGCTGCCTCAGATGTGAGGCGTGTGTGGCTTTCTACAGCAGTGGATCACTTTCATTCATCTTTAGGCGACGAAGGCTGGGGTTGTGGTTACAGAAATTTCCAGATGCTACTTTCATCATTATTGCAAAATGATGCTTATGATGATTGCTTAAAAGGTATGTGAAATATAGTACTCTGAACTTGTCATGTGATAGCATATATGTGGTATGGAATGAATTAGTATATAACAGGAACAATTAATAGCGTTAACAAAGTTAGTGGATGTTTACATAAGAAATGTGAATTCTGGTTGAAGGAGGAGAAAATAAAAGATGTCAGGAATTACTGTCTTAAAAACTGTATTGTGGATTCCTCTATAGTATATGATATACTGCTGAATGAGATTGTTCACTCCTTTAGTAACAGTCGTGTGACATGTTTGCTTCTATAATTTTAGGTATGTCGGTTCCTTGCATTCCGAAAATCCAGTCTATGATTGAAGATGCCTGGAAGGAAGGTTTTGATCCTCAGGGGGCCTCTCAACTTAATAACAGGTTGCAGGGAACAAAGGCCTGGATTGGAGCATGTGAAGTATACACACTCCTGACCTCCCTAAGGGTAAAGTATGTACCCATAAGCCCAAGTGAATGTTATTGCCATGTCTGGGAGCTTTCTTTTGTCTTTTAAATTTTGTTTTTATCAAAGAGATAGTTCAAAAATTAAGTAGCGCTGAATTAAGTAGCAGTGAAAACCAGCAATGTATTCCCTATCTCATTCTCATCTCTACTCTCAAATCTTGTCTGTCAAAGGCAACTGTCACTTCCTTTGTTTTTGAACAGTATGTTTTCATAGCCTTTTCTTGGTTTATCAGTTTTAGATATTGTCTGTTGTATTTTTAAAATATTTTTCCCCTGTTTACCTTCAATCAATCCTTCTAATATGCTTCAATTTCAGTTTTTATTGAAGTCAGAGTTTATACATCATTACAATTGTGCAAATATTGCTTACTGTGGATTTTATTTCCTTTCCTAAAAGCTTTTTGAAATTCTTCTTTACTCAGTAGTCACCTTTTCTTTCCTGTCTGACTGCATCATGCTTTTCCAAACTCTCTGCCTCTTGTGCGATTCCTGCACATCTCCTTCTTGGAACCTCCTGTCCTCTCTGCTCTTTTACCTGGGTCTCCCCCACAGAAGTTGTCCCGTAGCAGGTCTCCACTGGTTTCTTGTATCAGGACCTTGATGTTTCCTGTTTCCACGTCTTTCTTCTTTTTGTATTACTCCCTTTTGCTTGAGCACGTCTTTCATTCGTTTTCTGAGAAAGGTTGCCTAGATCTTATGATTTAAGTTGTAGTTTGGGATGGCTGTGTTATTGTTGGCTCTAAAATCATTTTCGGATTAAGTTTCTACTCTGTTGACTTCTAGCAATCAGTATTAGTCTTGAGAAGGTAAGATGTCATCTGATTCTCATATTTTTAATGTACAACCGATTATCTACTTGATCATTTTAAATATAACCTACTTGTTTTTCCTGGAAGTTTTTCAGATCTTCCCTTAGCCCTCATATTATGAAATTTCTCCATGGGGTGTGGGGCTTTGATTCATCATGTTGGGCATATATTTTCCCCTTTGAATCTGGAGTTGTGAATTGTAAGGTCTCAGTTGGTATAGTGTTCAAGAACTTGGCACTTTGGAATCAGACTTGGTTCTAGCTTTCCCCTTTGTAACTGAGTGGCTTAACTTATCTGTATGGTAGTTCTAACATTGATAAAAGATGATATCAATAGTAACTTTCATAGAGTTGTAGTGATGGTTAAATATGAGATAATAAAGTGCTTAGAATCATGACTGTCACACAGCAGAACTTCAGCGGTTAGCTTTTGTTTGATCATTAGGATTCTTACACTTTTCTTTCTGGAGCTTCTGTTACTTGAACACTGAACTTCTTTACCTTCTGAATTTGCCATGCCTCTCATTTTTTTTATCTTTGCTTTTTGTTTTAATTTCTAGATTTACTCAACTTCATCTCCCAGCTACTCTATTGAAATTTTTATTCTAACAATTATGTTCTTGATTATAAGGGGTAATTTAATTTTCAACTTTACTCTTCTCACACTTGGGGCCTCTAAGCTTCCAGCCTTTCTGTGATTTTGAGACATCTGGTTTCTATTTTATTTCATTTGCTTTTATGCATCCTGGGTCCTGCTTCCTATTTTCAAAAAATGTGTGGTCTTTTCTTATCTGTCCTCATTTTTTTTTTTTTGTCTTTGGGTGTTTAAGTCCTTTTTTTCAAAAACTTCAGTATTATGCTGGGCTTTCAAGAGGAAACAGAGATAAATGCCTGTCTGTGATCATGTTTAATGGAAAGTTTTCTTAGGCTTTTTTATGCTTTATATTTCCTTTTTTTTGCAAGTAATTTAACCAGTGTTTTACGTCATTTGTACAACATTAATTATTTACAGAGATAGAAATATTTCTATCATTTTAAATAGAAAAACTACTGTTGTATATATCATAACTTCCTTGAATTAGATTTAAAAAACTATTTTATTGTCTCTAAATGTATTTCTGCTTTTTCCTCTTTTTGCCAGTCTGTTTACACCACACTCTGAGCTTTTAAGTGATCCTTTTTTTAAAAATTAAACTTTTTTTACTCAGGGTCTCTCACTCTGCTGCCCAGGCTGGAGTGCAGTGGCACGATCATGGCTACCACAGCTGTCCCCCTGCATTATCTCCTGAGTAGCTGGGACTACAGGCATGCACCACCACAATTAGCTTTTTTTTTTTTTTTTTTTTTTTTTTGTAGCAACGAGGTCTCATGATGTTGCCCAGGCTGGTCTCGAACTCCTCAGCTCAAGCGATCTTTTTACCTCAGCCTCCCAAAGTGCTAGGGTTATAGGCATGAGCCACTCACCCGGCCTAAGTAATTCTTTTTTTTTTTTGAGTTGGAGTCTCACTCTGTCACCCAGACTGGAGTGCAGTGGCCGCTCCCGGCCACCGCAGCCTCAACCTGCTGGGCTCCGGCGATTCTTCCGCCTCAGCCTTCCAAGTAGCTGGAACTACAGGCGCGCACTACCACGCCCGGATAATTTTTGATTTATTGTAGAGATGAGGTCTCGCCAAGTTGCCCAGGTGGGTCTTGAACCTGCGGGCTCAGGCAATCCACTCACCTCAGCCTCCCCAGGCAAGAGATTACAGGCTGAGCCACCAAGCCTGGAGTCGTCAACCTTATTATGAATAGTTATTTAAATAGTTATTTCCCCCAGAAAAATGATAGTTTTCCAGATAAATAACAAAACTTTATGTTTTATTTTCTTTTTCCTCCTTTGGAGAGTAATGGCTAGATAAAATTAGTTGTATTTGATAACTGCATTGATGAAAATATTTTAAAATATTCTCTAAATAACCTATTTTGTTAATTTTTAATAGGTGCCGTATTGTAGATTTTCACAAGTCGACTGGTCCTTTGGGTACACACCCTCGCTTATTTGAGTGGATATTGAACTATTATTCCTCAGAGAGGGAAGGGAGTCCAAAGGTAGTGTGTACATACAAACCTCCTATCTATCTTCAACATCAAGGTTAGTATACTGCATAGATTACAGTATTTATAAGATGACAAGTTCTTTATTGCTTTAGGAGGGTTAAAATTCTTATAATGGGGGAGGAGTCGTGACATTAGCTGTCTGATTTTCAGAGCCACTTTGTCAGCACAGTCCCTTCTTGAGTATTGAATGATGATATTCCTGTGTCTTCGGGGCCTTTTGCACTGGCTGTCTTCTTTTTCTGGTTCACTCATCCTTATTATTCGTCCCTTACTCTCTTTGGTCTTACCCAGATGCCATTTGTGGGAGGCCTTACCTGACCTCACTTCATTTTAGAGTACAACTCATTATCCCAACTTCCCACCACTGGTATTTTCTTGATTTATTTACCTTGTTTGTAGAGTGTCTCTGTTAGAATATAAGCTCCATGAAGGCAGGCACGCTTGTCTGTTTTGTAAAGTGTTGTATACCTTACTTTCTGGAATAGTACCTGGCACATAGATAGTAAATTTTGAATGATTTGAATTGACAGGAATAAAGAGAAATAAATGTTAGGACATGTCTAGGAATACAAACTATAAGAGACTAAGCCCTCCCCATTGATACTCTACTATATATGATCATATACTTCTACGTCTGTTTACCTTTTGGCCCATGAATGTTTTTATTCTAGAATAGGCAAGTTTCAAATCCTTTCATTTGAAATAATTTGGATAAGAGAGATCAATGAATTAGAAAAGGAAAAATAAAATATATGGCAGAGTGGAAGCAGTTTTTGTAAAGAAGGCTTTAGAAAACTAAAGTTGAAGAAAAGGTAACTGAAGTAGACCTAAACTCTTATGTCTTAGGAGAGAACTGAAGGAGGGCTACACTCCTTTGTCTTAGGAGAGCTCCGATACATACCCTTCAGAGAGACTGACTCTATTTATATTCTAAGGACACATGTTCACACACTGTCTATACAGAGAGACTGTAGCTATAGATAAATGACATACATATGTATAAATATGGCCATTTTGTTCTCTTTTGATAGGCCATAGTCGAACTGTTGTTGGAATTGAAGAGAGAAAAAACAGAACATTATGTTTACTGATATTTGATCCTGGGTGTTCTTCTCGAGAAATGCAGAAACTATTAAAGCAAGACATAGAGGCTAGCAATCTCAAGCAACTCCGGAAGTCTGTGGGAAATTTAAAACATAAGCAATACCAGATAGTGGCAGCAGAGGGTGCACTTTCCCCAGAGGAGAAAGTTGTAAGTATCTGTTTCTAGGCGAAGCTTGATTAGGTTGAACTTAAAAATCTAAAATCAATATCACGACTTTGTATCTCCTAGCACCTCATTCTGTTTCATTAATTTTGCAAAGATATTTTGTTTTATATTTTCTAATATCTGGAATAGACATCTTTAAACTTGAAACAGTACCTAATGGCCTTCAAGTACTTAGAACCTCATACAAATGTTTAATTTTATAATTTTCAAGTGTATTTTTCAATGTCAGTTGAGTGATGAATAATGACTACCCTGTGGTAAGAAAACCTAACTTAATCGAGGGATCTAACTCATACTGGTCTTAAAATTGTGGTTTATTAAATGTGGTTCTTCGGGTTCCCAAGGCTGTTTATGTACTTGGGCTTGGTGGATATACAGTCTTAGAATTTAAATGTGTTAGAGTTGCCTCTGTCTTTATCCCTTGCAGTTAAGTGATGAGTAGAATATGATAGAAAAATTTCTACTTGGCATGAGCTGAAGCTATGTGATAGCACCTCAAGTCTAGAAAGTACACAAGCCCTGGAATCTTAAGGAAGCAGTGCCCCTGTTTGAGTACTTCACAATGATGTATTTCCTCTAAAGAGAGAGACAGAGGACTAGAGAGGAGCAGTTGTGGAGGATAATAGGGTCGTCAGGGAAGGACTTCAATTGTTGAAATGATAGACAGAGCTAGAGTAATCTTTTTAGCTGCCTAACATGGCGTATAAAGGCAAGGATTGTTTAAGAGCATCTTCAGTTCAATTATGATACATTAAAAGATGTGTTTGCAGTGACTAAATACCAACATTGGCATTCACTGTTTTTTACCCTGTCATTAATTTGGCCAGATAAAGCTAGAGGTTCATTTTAATGACTTTAAAATACAAAGATGCTTGCTCACCATTCTACACATAACTTTCTTTTTTTGAGTTGGGGGTGTCTGTTACCTAGGCTGGAGTATAGTGGCAAAATCACAGCTCATCATAGCCCCAATCTCCTGGGCTCAGGAGATTCTTCCATCTCAGCCACAAGTAGCTGAGACTACAGGTGCACACAACCACGCCCAGCTAATTTTTTTTTTTTTTTTTTATAGAGATGAGGACTTGCTATGTTGCCCAGGCTGGTCTTGAACTCCTGGGCTCAAGCGATTCTCTTGCCTTGGCCTCTCCAGGTGCTGGGATCACAGGCATGAGCCACTTTACCTGGCTGTACACATAACTTTTAAGAGCATAAGTGTGGTTAAATAGTCTCATGGAGTCTAGCTGAACATTTTAGTTAGTTGTTATCTTCCTGGTTGTAGAAACTGAGTCATTGGTGGAATTAGAATGGTAAAAGTGGACTTCTCACATTGCATCTGATGCTGTTCTAGCTTTTTTGAGTCATGGACAGTAGCTTTGTCTTAACTATAAGAATCACAACTGGCTATCAGTGCACAATACTGCCAAGAAGAAAAGGAATAATAAGTATAATATGATTATAATTATAGTAGATAAAAATAACACTTTGACGTAAGAACTCAAGCATATATCCTAAGCACTTTGCCTATATTAACTGATTTAATCCACACCTTCCCCTGTAAGGTAGAGGCTATTGTTATCCTCATTTCACAGGCGAGGATGCTAAGGCATAGAGAAGTTGTTCTGTTCCCCAGCCACACTGCTCCTGAGTAGCAGTCAGGATTCCAATACAGGCAATTGCATTTAGAAACCTGCCCAATATTGCCTCTTCTGTAAGGACCAAAGCCTCATAGCATCATGTTTGCTGAGCTTTTCTATGAACAATTTCACATTTATTTTTGAAAAGATAATACATTTTGAAAAACGAAAACAGTACAATCTTACAAGTTTAACGTTGACATTGTTTTTGTCTATTGCCTTCAAGGCTTTGTCTATTTTTCTCAGGTTTTTTTCAGCATCTGTGTCTTATAGTTATTCTGTCCTTTGTAACAGTACCTTTATGTACTGTAGGAATTCAGCAAATACTGATGTACCAATTGTTTTGCAGATCATCAGACAGAAATCTGCAGCTTTAATACAAAGGAATGATTTTATTTTTATCTCATGTTAGTTTTTATAACTCATTTTTAAAATGTCTATTTTCTTCTAAGCAGTAACTATATTTTTTTAAATTATAGGATTAAAAACAAATTTGATATTTTACAGTATCCCAAAATGTAGATATTTACATCTACATTTTATGTTTTGTTCTTCATATTTGGACTTCTTTCTGATATTTTATTTATTTATTTATTTATTTTTTTGAGTTGGAGTCTCACTCTGTCACCTAGACTGGAGTGCAGTGGCCGCTCCCGGCCACCGCAGCCTCGACCTCCTGGGCTCCAGTAATCCTTCCGCCTCAGCCTTCCAAGTTGCTGGAACTACAGGCACGCACTACCATGCCCGGCTAATTTTTTATTTATTGTAGAGATGAGGTCTCGCCAAGTTGCCCAGGCGAGTCTCGAACCCGCGGGCTCAGGCAATCCACTCACCTCGGCCTCCCAAAATGCTGGGATTACAGACTGAGCCACCAAGCCCAGCCTTTCTGATATTTTAATAGTCACGCAGCTATTATTTAAAGGTAGTGATTGGTTTTCAAAATAATTTTTTTATACTGGCAACTCTCTTATAATTACTACAAAACATTTCTTCTATAAATATTTAGAGTATCTACTAATTCCAGACCCTGTAATAGATGTTGGGCACTTGTTTAAGTGAAGGGATTTTGTTTGGAAAATGTCCCCTGATGCAGTTCTAATTTAATAATGAAGTGACATTTTTAAGGCCATAATGAGGGTAATCTCATTAAAGGGAACTTCTTGTCAGCCTGCTCTTCATTAGTGCCTTTTCTGTGACTCTCTGTCTCTCCCTGACTTTGAGTCAGCATTTTACTTTTAATTATTCTGTTTAAAAATGGCATTTCCTGTTTATTTTGTTTTGTCTTTATCTGGAATTTTCACTTTTTTATGGCTTGACTTATTATTTCAGAAGTTTAGGATTATAATTCTTCTTTAGGAATTTTCATTATTATTTTGAAACAAAAAACTCCAGATTTTATTTTTTCTATTAGAATGATAATTAATAAATTCTAATTGACTTCTAGCTTACAATTAATCATATTTTTTTACATTTATCTTCAAGGCCAGGAGACAAGCTTCTCAAGTCTTTACAGCCGAGAAGATTCCTTGAAGGATTAACCATTGCAGTGATTGGGAACTATAATTTGTTTTCTAAATTTAGATATTAACTCCTTAATACAACTTATGAATCTGTGAATTATCTAAGTATTCAGCATATAATTTAATTTCTCAAATGTCTATGTTAATTAAATTATACCTGTAATCCTTCATTGTTTAGTAATTATTTCAATAAACTATCTTGTTTGCATTGTAGGTTTTGTATTTCTTCTCTTATTCCTATTTCAGAAACCGGTTTTGTATTATAGCCATAAACTAATATGCATTGGGTCCTTGCTCGTGTTATGTACTCTTAGGAGTTTACATAAATTAACTAGTTTAATCTTTAAAATAGTTCTATGAGACAAGTACTATTGCTACCTCTAGGAAGAAGTTAAGACTTTTGAGAGGATGGTAATTTGCCCAAGGAGATGACTGTGGTCATTATGAGCCTCGGCCGTCCCACATACAAGCTCTTGTTGCTCTGTTTGTCTTGCAGCCCAGTAACCAGGTTTCTTCTTTGTATCCCATGCAGCTGACCTATTTCATGACACCATTGTTTCTTCCTAGGTAATGTGATAACCCACTGACCGGTTTCTCTGTCTCAGGTCTCGATTCCCTGACATCCAGCTTCCACACTGAAGCCAAAACTCTAAAATACAGATGTGTTTGTGTGCCTTTCTAGTTTAATCCTCTTTGTTGTTTACTGGTAAAGTCCACACTTGCTGTACAATCTAGCGCTTCTTACCCCTAGACTCATCTCTCTCCGCTTCTTGCAATTGAAGTTTCAATCTTTTCAGCCAAAGTTCTTTGCCAAAATGCAGGTAGTGCTGCCTGGAACCCTTTCCCATAGCATGCCACACGGTGGCTCTCAAAAATGTCTCTTCACCTGCTCAAGTCTGGGTTAAATGCACTTTCTAAGTGCTTGACAGCTGTATTGCTCAAAGTATAACTTGGAGATCTGCAAACTGCCAGATAAATACAGAAATTGAGAGTTGCTGGGTCATTTTATTTGATTTTACAAAAATAACAGCAATGAGCCGGACTTGGTGGCTCAGCCTGTAATCCCACGCTTTGAGGCTGAGGTGAGTGGATTGCCTGAGCCCGCGGGTTCGAGACCCGCGGGCAACTTGGGCAACTTGGTGAGACCTCATCTCTACAATAAATCAAAAATTAGCCGGGTGTGGTAGTGCACGCCTGCAGTTCCAGCTCTTGGAAGGCTGAGGCGGAAGGATCGCCGGAACCCAGCAGGTCGAGGCTGCGGTGGCCAGGAGCGGCCACTGCACTCCGGTCTGGGTGTCAGAGTGAGACTCCAACTCAAAAAATTAAAATAACAGCAATGGATTGGAATTATTTTTTTTAATTGGTCCTTTACCATAGAATTTGAGAAGCACTGTTGTATGGTACAGTGTAACATTTGTCTCGATACTTGCTAAATTGCCATCTATAATTTTGTATCCCTTCTAATGAAAGCACAATGATTTCAGGAGGAGTGCTGGGATCGTAGTCATAGCCATAGTTTGTCTGGTAAATTTAAGACTTGAAAATGCTTTTTGGCCGGGCTTGGTGGCTCAGCCTGTAATCCCAGCACTTTGGGAGGCTGAGGCAAGTGGATTGCCAGAGCCCAGGGGTTCAAGACCCGCCCAGGCAACTTGGTGAGACCTCGTCTCTACAATAAATAAAAAACTAAAGCCGGGCTGGGTGGCTCAGCCTGTAATCCCGCGCCTTTGGGAGACTGAGGTGAGTGGAGTGCCTGAGCCCGCGGCTTCGAGACCCGCCTGGGCAAGCAAGACCTCATCTCTACAATAAATCAAAAACTTAGCCGGGTGTGGTAGCGCGCGCCTGTAGTTCCAGCTACTTGGAAGGCTGAGGCGGAAGGATCGTCGGAGCCCAGCAGGTCGAGGCTGCAGTGGCCGGGAGCGGCCACTGCACTCCAGTCTGGGCGACAGAGTGAGACTCCAACTC
>CAUYQG010286900.1:0-33532 GCA_963574415.1 Tarsius wallacei | reverse complement strand
CCCCTAGCAGTTTCCCTCAACTGCCAATACCACCCCACCTCCCCTGACAGTTTCCCAGTAGGGATTCCCAATTTACCAATCCCTTTCTTACAGTATTATAATAATTGTTGAAGGTCCACTTATGAGTGAAAACACATGGTTCTTTGTTTCTGTGATAGATCACTGAGTATGAGAGACTCTAAATCCATCCAAGTTGCTGTGAGGTCCATATGTTTGTCCTTCTTTATGGCTGCATAATATTCCATTATGTATATGTACCACATTTTTTTATCCAGTCCAGCTTTGATGGGCAGCATGGTTGGTTCCATGTTTTTGCTATTGTATAGAGCTGCCATAAACATACGCGTGCAGGTATCTTTTTTGTAGAATGATTTGAGTTCCTCCGGGTATATTCCCTATAGAGGGATTGCTGGGTCATATGGGAGGTCCATTTCTAGTTCTTTCAGAAGTTGCCACACTGTCTTCCAAAGAGGTTGTACTAGTTTGCATTCCCGCCAGCAGTGTAGACGCGCTCTTTTTTCTCGGCATCCTCACCGGCATCTGTTGTTATTTAAAACTTGAACTAATTAAGATGACTTTTCCCTTTGTCAGGTAGGCATTATTAATACTGTTTACGCTATAATGACTTTGTATGTTTTATCCTCTCTACAGGATTATAAATTCTTTTAGGTCTGGGTCTGAATCTGATTCATCTTTGTGACTCCCATTTAACCATTTAAAGCCATTTGCGAAACAAACTGTGGTTGCTCAGCACTTGTGTGGCAGGAACTGGTCCCTGGGGAAACAAGAATTAGAGGCTGTCCTTGCCCTGGCGGGACTTGTCATGTAATGAGAATGTTAACCACAAGAATAATACTATAGCCTGCTGCTGTGATAAGTAAATGCCCTGGGGATATGAGGATTTGGGGAACTCTCACTGAGGAATCGTGCTTGATTTGTGTTAGAAGGGGTACTTAGGAATGCAGCTGATTCACCGAGAGAGGAATGTGAGAGTTTTCAGTGATCTGCAGCTTGTATTTAGTATGTTTGGAGTTTAGGGTAGTAGAGGGGTCTGTGAGGGGATGAGACTAGAAGGATCGATAGGTACTAGATCAGTGCTGTTTGAAGAACTTTCTGCCATGGTGCCTGTGTTACATGCCTGTACTGCCTAAGGAGACTGGAGAGTGGGCGCCTGTCATGTTTGATAACTGCTAGGATGCCAGAGGTAATGGAACGAAAGGGAGAAGTAGATGATGAGGTCAGAGCTGTCACAGGTGCCAGATCCTGTAGGACTTTGTAGGTCAGAAAAGCCTTTGGAGGTTTTTGAGTACAGGAGGATGCAATTGGGGTCTTGGGCGGAGAGGGGTGAATTTCAATTGCAGAGGAAGAATCTGTGCCTGAGGATGCTGGAGGGAGCGTGGGGTGGGGAGGACGGATTGAAGCCGCAGGTACAAGACCAGTTAGGCTGCTGTTTTGATAGAGAAGGCAAGAGATGAGAACCTGACTCTGGGCAAAGGTGATAAAGGAAAGGGACAGAGATAACCTGAGGTTAAAGAAGTGGCAGGAATTTGTGAGAAATTGGATTTAGATGATAAAGGGGAAGGGCCAGACATGACTCTCTAGTTTCTGATTTGAGCACTTGTCGGGATCAAGACTGGAACTGCAGGGGCCGAAAGGTTGGGAGAAAAGAGGTTGAGGACTGAGTTTAGAACTGTTTCCCATGGTCCTCTGCAGCTTTCAGAGATAGCTCGTGGGCGTTGAAAATGCATATTGTGTAGTTCAGCAGAAAAGCCTGGGATGGAGAAGGAAGTTTTTGAGCAACCTGATCCTTAAAGCAGTAATGAGGCTGACCAGGAGCAGCAATTGTAGTTAGAAAAGTGTGAGCTTCAACAGAGAGAGCCCTGGGAACCGCAGAGCAGTTGGGATTGCCGGGGAATGAAGAGACTTGAGAATCCTGAGCAGTTCTTCTACAGCTAAAAAGCTGACTAAAGGGGAGAGCAGGCCTGAAGAGGTAAAGCAGCATTGTGGGATGAAAGAAAGATAGAGACCACTGGGCCTTTGGCTCCAGGTCAAAGGAGGCCTGGCTGTAGGCCCCTGTCTCCTCTGCAATTTGAGGCCTGGGGCTGGAGGAGGAGCAATAATGGTGCAGGGGACAGAGAACTGAGTAGGAACACAGTACCTTGCATGGTACTTTGTACATAAAAGGGAAGTCTGATAGGCATTTATCAAATGAATGGCTACTTCAGATTCCCATTGAGTTAATAATTCTGCTTACATCCTGCCTCCACCCCAAGTCTTCCCTGTGCCACAAGGTATTTAAGGCCTATCTGATGTCCTGATATTTTGGGATCACTTGAGACGCTTTCAGCAGAGAGCACTAGCTAGTGCCAATGGAACTATCACCTCTTCTGATTTAGGCCTGATATCTGACTGCATGAAATTAACTTGAAAGTATGCTACTCAAAATAAACCCTTCCAACAGTTTCAGTGCAGGGATTGTATACCAGGTTATGTGTGGTTGGATTTAAGCATATACTTGGTAAAGAACGTAAATGTTTTCTTTGTGTTACTTTGTGATCTTTCTCACTTCCTGGAACAGGAGGGCTCTGACACTCTGAGGACCCCAACATCATTTCTGTAACTGTGTGTGAGAAGGGCTGACTCCCAGAACGCTGCCTGGTCGCAGACCTTCCAGTATGGGGAGGTGAGTGATGGGCCTAATCACTGCAAAACTTGAGATTTTGGTACAGCAAAATTAGGTCTTGAGAGGGAAAAAAAATCTAAATTCCAAGTGAAAGTGTTTGAAGTTGTGCTGTATTTCTATTTAATACTTTTATTCTTCCAGGGCCTAGTGAGACTCCTGTTACAGAAATAAAGTGATAATGCCAGGTGGGTTCCTCAAAGGCTAGTGTAGTTTCAGACAAGGCATGCATGTTGGGATTTGCAAGGGGGTTATATTCAGCTCAGGATAACTGGAACCTCTGAGGCGTTGGGAAGAGGAGCATAAACACCATGGAGTGGCCTAAGAACCTTCATGAATGACTGGGCGCAGTGGCTAACACTTGTAATCCCAGCACTTTGGGAGGCTGAGGCAGGAGGATTGCTTGAGCCCAGAAGTTCAAGACCAGCCTACTTAACATAGCGTGACTTTGTCTCTATAAGTAAATAAATATTAAAAAAGAAAAAAATTAGCCAGGCGTGGTGGCATGCTCTTTAGACTGAGGTGGAAGAATTGCCTGAGACCAGCTGTGGTGAGCTGTGCGGGTGCCTCTGCGCTCCAGCCTCGGTGACTCAAAAAAAAGAAAAGAAAAAAGTACCTCCATGAATAACCTCCATGAAGACTAGAGACTACAAATAGAAACTTCCATTGGATTAGCAAGATACCTGCTCATCAGTGGAGTATTTTAGTCTGTGAAGCACTGTTCAAGGTGAAAAGTGTAGAAATTAACTGTAAAACATTAAAATTCATCTGAAAGACAGTGAGTTTTTTTTTTTAATTCTATTAACAGTTCTAGAATGAACCTCTCATTCCTGACATAAACTGAGTAGAAAAGTTCCTATTTAATTGCAAAAATGTCTCATAGGAATATTTCTAGGCTGGGCACGGTGGTGGCTCATGCCTATAATCCCAGCACTTTGGGACGCCGAGATGAGAGGATTGCCTGAGCCCACAGGTTCGAGACCAACCTGGGCAACTTGGCGAGACCTCATCTCTGCAATAAATCAAAAAATTAGCTGGACATGGTTGTGCACACCTGTAGTCCCAGCTACTTGGAAGGCTGAGGTGGAAGGGTTGCCTGAGCCCAGCAAGTCAAGGCTGTGGTGGCCGTGAGTGTGCTACTGCACTCCAGCCTGGGCAACAGAGTGAGACTTCGACTCAAAAAACAAAAAAATTTTTTAAAAAGGAATATTTCTAGAAACACAGGATGTACAAAGCTAATGTATTGACTTTATTATGGGGAAATTGTTAAAGATACTATTTTCCCACTACTCAGTCAGTCAGTCATCTGGGAGAAATTTGCCTTGGAATTCAGTGTTAAGAGGATTTAGTCCTCCTGAGTTATTTATATTTCTGATGTAATAGACAATATTTTGGCCACTAGGATGTAGTCACATTTGTAGGCCTCCCTTATAACATGCATTTCTACATACTAAATTTCCCCTTGGTTTCATTATCCTTAAACCTGATTTTATTATCAATTTATATATTTATCTTATTGAACTTAATTCTCATAAACGCTTTAATTTTTTTTAAAACAAAGCAGGGTGAAATAAAAATCTGCATCGTGCTCTCAAAGTAGGGGGAAAACACAGAAGTGTCATAAACATCAGGGCCTAATTCTCACGCCTTTGATGTTATAATGATGGGTTCTGTAGCAAGATATACAGCAAATGTAATGGGTTCTGTAGAATTATGAAAGACGCTGGTATATGGATACCCAGAGAGAGGGAAACAGGGGTAGCTCAAGGTGAATATCTTACTGTAGGATTAATTTAGGTGAGCCAAGGCCTCTTTGGAGTAGATCGCTTTAAAATCTGTTTTTTGGAATTTCAGGATTGGCATCTCCTGTCTTTTTCCTGCTTCTTGGCATTTTAGCATCTCTCCAGTGGGGTGTCCTCGAATTCTGAATACAAATTTACGCCAAATTATTGTCATCAGTGTCCTGGCTGCTGCTGTTTCACTTTTATACTTTTCTGTTGTCATAATCCGAAATAAGTATGGGAGGCTCTCCAGAGACAAGAAATTTCAAAGGTAAGAGATAAAAAACATTTGTGTTCTAGGTGGGAAGCCATACCTTCTGTCTTACCTGGTTCATGCTGGTGTAATAGAATACCAGAGAATGGGTAGGTTATAAACAACAGAAATTTATTTCTCACAATTCTGGAGGTTGGGAAGTCCATGATCAGGGTGCCACCAGTCTTTGGTCTGATCACCAGCACTGTAAAACCTGAGATTCCTGGTTCAGAGATGGTGCCTTCTGGCTGGGTCCTCACATGGTGGAAAGGGGCAAAGAAGCTCTCTGAGGTCTCTGCCCTCACAATCTAATCACCTTCCAGAAATCCCACCTCCTGATAGATTGCATTGGTGATTTGGTTTTGAGCACATGAATTTTAGGGGAACATAAACATTCTGACCTTCATTTCATTACTTTAAGAGGTTTGGAGTTAGGTTGGAACTTAAGGAGTGTGCGACTGTAGGAACTAGATTCTGTACTGTATACACAACATGCCAACATGACAAATGAAACTAAAACTGGTTAACTGCTGACCACCTAATTCATATCACAAAAGGCCCTGGATTAATTATTTATACATAAGCTTCTCCTCTAATATATTTTAAGCTGATTTTTGAGTTAATGTCAGTGGTTTGAAATTGAGCTTTGCTTTTTGGAACTTGTTTGAGCCTCCGTAAAGGATTAATGAGTGTGCATTTGATTTAGATGATCTTTATCACCATCATTTGTTTTGTTTACTATTGACTCTTTAATCATTTCACAGTTGTAAAAATGTTACAGTGGCGCTGCTATACAGCTCAGAAATCACTGACTTGGTACTTATTTATTGCATTTTCTTTACTAGGTCTAGGTTGACATTCTCTACATAAAAGCTTATTTCTTTTTCTATACAAGGTACTTGGCACGAGTGACTGACATTGAAGCTACCGATACCAATAACCCCAATGTGAACTATGGGATTGTGGTGGACTGCGGTAGCAGTGGGTCTCGAATATTTGTCTATTGCTGGCCGAGGCATAATGGCAATCCACATGATCTGCTGGATATCAGACAAATGAGGGATAAAAACCGAAAGCCAGTGGTAATGAAAATAAAACCCGGTATGTAGACGAGAGTATCAGACTGGTAACCAGACTCTGTCCTTTCGTTCCCTGTGCTGTCTTCCACATCGTTCTCTTTCTCTCCACACCATCATCACCCTACTTCATCAAAGCTCACACCAGGACCTGATGGTTCTCCTTATTTCACTTTCCCTTTTCTCTTCCTTTTGCATAGGATGACTAACACATTGGTAAAAAACATGTCTGTTTGTCTCCTGTAGCATTTAAAACAGTTCTTTACTCATGGTGTCTACTCAAACATTTGCTGGTTGACATTAGTTATGGAGAGTTGTTTTCCTACTTAATAGCCATTGGTCTTTATCCCTAATGACAAGGTAATTTCAGATAATTCATGAAAATCTATACCCTAATATATTGATAGATAATTGTCATTTTTAAAAACTGCTGCCCAAATATATTTTAGCCATCTAATTAAAAAACTGGGCCCCATTTCCATTTGCTGCCCAAATATATTTTAATCACTTAATTATTTATTAAGGGTGACCATAGAACTTAAAGATAATCTAATTATATCCAGTTTTTAAAGATACTACAGTTTCTAAGCCAACGTGACATGTAAAAATTGAGATTTGGCTTCCCCATTGAAATAATTTAAATTAGTAGTTCTCACCAAGTTTTGTGGCCCGTGCCCGTAATCCCAGGACTTTGAGAGACTGAGGCGAGAGGATTACCTGAGCCCAGGAGTTCAAAACCAGCCTGGGCAACATGGTGAGACCTTGTCTGTACAATAAAACAAAAAAATTAGCTTGGCATGGCGACGTGCACCTGTAGTCCTAGCTACTTGGAAGGCTGAGGAGGAAGGATCACCTGAGCCCAGCAGGTTGAGGCTGCCAGTGCTGTGATCATGTCACTGTACTCTTGCCTGGGTGACAGAGTGAAACTCTGACTCAAAAAAAAAAAAATTCGTGACCTTTTTCTGTATGTTCACTATTTCCATGGACAGCACCTTCTGTCAGGAATGTTAGGAATAGGAGATAGCAGGAGGACCTTCGATGCAAGCTTTTTATGTCTTGATCGTTGGTCACCACTGATCTCCAGCAGTAGACCATAGCTCTTAGTAGAGATGCAGCACTTTTATTTCATTTTACTAATATAGTAAACAGTAACATATTAAATCCAAATAATCCAAGAACTTATTTTTCAAAATATTAGAGATATTGACAAATAATCATAATCACAACTTATACTCCATCTCAGAAATATAACTAAAAGGGATATTCATTTTAACATGATAAAGTACTCATTCTCATAAAGCAGTTCCTAACTGACTACACAGGCTGTAGACCCCTTGAGTCCTCATTCCTCACTGACTAATTCAGACCCCATCTCCTTTTTCAGGCAGCCCTTAACAAGATGATGGTTTTTTGGTGTTTGTGCAGCTGGATCTCAACATTCAAAATCTCTAATTCATTTTTCAGATTAGAGAGAGAACCTAATCTGGGTCTATATACAAGCATAATTGTGTTATCAGAGTACATTTCCATGAACAAAGATTACTCTTTCTTTAAGCCTTAGTGAATGCCTTTTAGGTTTTGGTTTTCTATTTTCCTGCCCATTACATTTTTGTGTATCCCTAATCTAGAAACATTTGCAGGGTTAAAGTAATATTGATCAAATAAAAAATTCACGAGAAGACTAAAAGTAAAAGAATAAAACACTTTACATTTCATCTAGCTTCACATACCAGGTTCTTCTCAGTAGTGAAATTGGTCCCATGGAATAAGATGAAAACTTTCATGCCTTGGAGTTATCCATTTAGAACAAAGGAGCAACTACACATCATTCCAGTTTATACACTAGAATCTCATGAAAATGGTTCTCTGTCACTCTATTCAAAGTGTTTGAAATGGATATCAAAATATCTTTTTATAGCACTTCTCTGTCCTAAAGCCTGAACTCCCACGTAGAGCATAGAGCAAGGCTCTAGAAATTTTCTTAACAGATTCTAGCTAGTTTAGGGCTGGGTGTCTGTTGTAATAGCATTGTATGTAGAGTCAAAAGACTTATAGTTTAGTCCAGTTTCTGCTGACTCCTTTGATAAATTGCCTAATTTTTCTGGGCTCACAATTTTCTAATCAGTAAAAGAGGGTATTTTTGGACTTCTAAAATACCCCCTTTTTTTCTTGCGTCAGAGTCTCACTCTGTTGCCCAGACTGGAGTGCAGTGGCATGCTCACAGCCACCACAGCCTCGGCCTGCTGGGCTCAGGCAATCCTTCCACCTCAGCCTTCCAAGTAGCTGGAACCACAGGCATGCGCCACCATACGCTGCTAATTTTTTGATTTATTGTAGACATGAGGTCTCACCAAGTTGCCCAGGCTGGTCTTAAATCCTTGGACTTGGGCAATCTTCTCACCTCGGCCTCCCAAAGTGCTGGGATTGCAGGTGTGAGCCACCACACCCGGCCCCTTCATTTTTAATCTTGTCAGCTGAAGCTAAATAACAGCTGGAAATATTCATTCATTTATGTACTCATTCCACAAATACATGCTGAGCACTTGCTATTTGCTAGGCACTTTGTTAGGTGCTAGGAATACAAACTTGAACAAGATACATTTTGTGCCCTTGACTGAGTTGTAATGAGACAGGCAAGTAAATAGGTAACTGTGGTATGCTGTAATGAGTATATAGCTAGCAATAGGGGTAAGCATGAAATGTAATGAGAGCTTATCCTCAGGGTTCTGTTAGAGAAGCCTTCCCTGGAGGAAAGAGCTGAATGCGTGTGCAGCAGTTAGCCAGGTGAAAGGGGTAGGCAGAGAAGGCCTTTCCTGGTAGAGGTGCAAAGGCTGCAAGGCCACAGTATAGTGCCCCATAGAAACGTTAGTTCAGGGTAGCTCAAGGCGAATGGAAGGATATGGGATGAGATAAGGAAGGGCAAGTATACAGAGCAGGGAATGCTGTTTTAGAGCTGAGCTTTATCTGGAGAGCACTGAGGAGCTACAAAAGGATTTGAAGCCGGGAAGAGGCATCATTCAGGGAGAGAATGGTCAAGACTGGAGGCTAGTGTGCACTGCAACAGGCTGGCAGAGGGGGTGAGGTCTGAAAGGGGAAGAGAACTGAACTGATGAGAGAGGAACCGAGGAGAGGCAATCTCTGAAACCCAGGATGCGTGTTGGGTGAAGGAGAAGGATTTTCTCTAGGATCCTGGGTTGGGCGGCTGGGTACCCAGTGCTGGTGGTCACCGAGGGAGGTAGGAAGCAGTCAGGGCAGATCTGTAGTGAAAGTTGAGATTTAAACAGGCTGGGTTTGAGGGGGCCCAGGGCCTTGTCCAGTGGACAGTGACCCCACATTGACCTGACGGCTGGGGAAGAGCTTTGCGTGCCTGGTGGCCGTTTGGAGCTCCATGGCCTGTTGGTGGTGATGGCTGCCTTGGGAGTTAAGTAAGCTCACCTGAGGAAGGGCAGCATGGGTCTCGAGGGCAGGCATGATTCCTTGTGCGAGGTACTGCCACACAGATGCTCAGCCTGGTCTGCGTGCTTTGATGACTGAGAAGATGAGGACATAGCACTGAATATTTAGTGCCACCAACATTTAAGGAAGGAGGCTGTCAAAGTCGTTGCTAGAGGGATAGGGAAAACTAGGAGAGTGCAGTGTATAGCTTGAATTTCTCTAAAATTAGCTGTACTGAGGAACTTAACACGTTAGCTAAAATATCTGCTTGTTAACAGACGTGTCCTGTTTCTCTAGGCATTTCAGAATTTGCTACCTCTCCAGAGAAAGTCAGTGATTACATTTCTCCACTTTTGAACTTTGCTGCCGAGCACGTGCCACGGGCAAAACACAAAGAGACACCTCTCTATATTCTCTGCACAGCTGGAATGAGAATTCTTCCTGAAAGGTGATCCTTCGCCTGGGAGCAAGGGCGAGGGTGAGGGTGGGCTCGTGCTGGAGGAGGGGGTGTTCTCCCCCAGCAGCAGCATCAAAAGGAAGACTTCAAAATACTTTCCTCAAATCTAGAATAGTACCAGAACTATTTCCTTAGCTGGAACTCACCAGCTATCTTAATTTACTTGTTTATGACTATAAATAGTAAACTTTAAAGTTGTCATTTTTAAAAAACAAGTCTATTTTTTATTTATGTACGAAACGCTTGCAGTTGTAGTTTTACATCTGGGAATCATGTAATTCACACGAGTTATTCATTTTGAAAAATCTTTTCTACAACATCTTTTTAATGAATTGCTTTGGTTTTAAAATTAACTTTTAGGCCAGGCTCTGTGGCTCAGCCTGTAATCCCAGCACTTTAGGAAGCCAAGGCAAGTGGATTGCCTGAGCCCGCGGGTTCAAGACCCACCCAGGCAACTTGGTGAGAGCTCGTCTCTATAATAAAATAAAAGTTATTCGGGCTTGTTAGCATGTGCCTCTAGTTCCGGCTACTTGGAAGGCTGAGGCGGAAGGATCACTGGAGCCCAGCAGGTTGAGGCTGCAGTGGCTGGGAGTGTGCCACTGCACTTTAGTCTGGGCGACAGAGTGAGACTCCAACTCAAAAAAAAAAATTAACTTTTATATAGGATATGCCAGAGCTATGGGTTTTTTCCCCCCCTTTTCAAAACAAAAAAATCCAAGCTGTAATATCTGGTGTGTAAATATGTGGGTTGCCTTACAGCCAGCAGAAGGCCATTCTGGAGGACCTTCTGACCGATATCCCTGTGCACTTTGACTTTCTGTTTTCTGACTCTCATGCAGAAGTGATTTCAGGGAAACAAGAAGGTGAGTATATTGGTCTTCAGCTTAAAGTTTGAGGAGCTATTCCTCTAAATCTTCTCTATTTTCCACAGTATACACTTTATTAAATTACTCCTAATATCTTAGAATTTGGCAAATTATAGCCTTGAAATATTAATATTATGATTTTTAAATGACTAAATTAGTTTCTTTCCTGTCTGATCTTTATCACCTAAACATTAAGTTTGTCTTTACCACATCTAGAGAACGTATTTGGATAAAAACTCATTTTGATGGAAAAAATTTGTGTTTCTTGCCTAAGTTATTTGGCTTCCTGGAATTATAATAATCGAGCTGTTGGAACCTCTGATTTACTTTTTGCTAAAAAGGGGAAATTCTTCTAGACTTTGATACACTGAGAAGATCTGAGTTCTGTTTTCAAAGAAATGATCCTACTTGAGAATGAATGACAAGTCAGTGAAATTATTGGGGGACAGTTGCTAGAAATGGAGACTAGGAGGTATTTATTTCAAAGTCATCTGTCATTTCAGTAAATTCTTCCTATGTTAGAAGCACTGGAGGGAATACAAAATTGGGTGAAATCCACATACAGCCATTGAGCTGCTTACAGACAAGTGAAAGGTGCTGGTAATGTTAAAAGGTGCTGGTAATGTTATCTGCTATACAAGGTAGCTTCAGGTGCCAGAGGAAAGTTAAAGAAGAAATATCACAGGAGTTCAAAAGAGGGAGGTATCTTTTTTCCTCGCCAGGGCCATCAAAGAGAAAGTGACATTGGAACTGTGCCTTAAGGAATAGTTCTAAAGAGAACGTGCCAGAGTATGGAAAAGGCAGAGCTCTGAGGGAGGGTGAGGAACATATTGTAGGCAGGAGAAAGGATTTGAGTCAATACAGGTTGAAAAGGATGTAGTGTAGACAGGAACAAAAAATGTTTTCGTTTGACCATATGATGGCCCTTTTGAAAGGTGCTGGTGATGTTAAAAGTTGGGTGGGTCTTGGATTCTCGATCCAGGAGTTTGGGCTGTGTTCTGTAGATCAGTCCAATAGCAGGTAGAGTGGGTTGCAAGAGAGAAGTAGGGGCAGGAGGATTATTAGGTCCCTCACTGCTCCCCGTAGTGACTGACATCAAGGTAACAATGGAGATGAGTAGCGATTAGATGTAGGAAATGTGAAAATAGATGCCGAAACGGCGCCTGAGTGAGTGGGAAGGATGAAGGACAGAGAAGATAACGTGAATTTTAAAAATCTTGTCATTGGTAGGTTTAACTTCATAAAAAGTCAAAACACTAGTATGTTGAAACAACCCTTAAATTTCAAAGGAGAACTAGCACCTTGGGAATTATATTCTCAACTTATATAAAAGTTATAAAACTATAAATATTAAAGTTGAGAGTTGGTACACCATTAGGAAAAGAGAAAAACATCAGTAGTAATGTGTTATTTCAGATTATGTTTCCATAGGAGAGTAAAATAAATGAGATATTTGCACAGACTGCATTGATAAGACTTATACAAAATGTTTTAAAACTTTATTCTTCTTCTCTTCATCCTATGAAATGTCTGTAGGTGTGTATGCTTGGATTGGCATTAACTTTGTCCTCGGACGATTCGAGCATATTGAAGATGGTAAGTGTCGTGTTTCCAGCTCATGTGTCTCACTAGAAATTGAAGGCTTTCTGTTCAACCCAAAGTCTGAGGAAGGAGCTACCTTTTGTGACACTGCTAAGCGTGTGGGAGTAGGGTGAGGGGAGCTGACGTTGAACACAACTAAACTTGATTCCGGTTGGGAGGCGTAGACTGGGTTTGCCTAAATGTGCTTGAAATGCACCAAGGAAACAAAGGTGACTTCGGCAGAGCCCAGTTCCCCGGATGCGTTCTGCCCGGTGAGCATTCCCTGTGCTTTCCAGATGATGAGGCCGTTGTGGAAGTGAACATTCCCGGAAGTGAAAGCAGCGAAGCCATTGTCCGTAAGAGGACAGCGGGCATTCTCGACATGGGCGGCGTGTCCACTCAGATAGCATATGAAGTCCCCAAAACTGTAAGCTTTGCCTCCTCACAGCAGGTCATTATCTGTACCGATTTCCTTCTGTTTGGTTTGGTTTTCATTTAACATGTCTCCATCCGTTTTTGTTTTGTTTTCTGAGTCTGAACACATCTTTCCTGTGCTTGCTGGGGTGCCACCTCTCAGCCAGGAGCCGGGAGCCAGAGGAGCCAGGCAGACCTCGGCTGAGCCACTTGTGTTTGTTCATTGAGATCAGCTGGTTTGTTTTTGGAACTTAGAGTTTTTCTTTGGTATATATGCAGTCGCGTGCTTGAGTTTCTGTTTATATTTTCTCCACAGGTTTCATAAAATGTAATTTGATAGCATCAGGTTTTTAAAGTTGTAATTGGGGGCAGTTCTTAAGTTCTTAAAAATGTCTCCAACGGCTTTTGACCTTTTCCAGGAAGTACTGAGGTTTGTATCCACTACTTCCACATTTCTGAACCTGTGACTTGCTTTATCTTTTCTCCACACCACACACACTGAGAGTTCAGTGCTTTGTGAGTGGCTGCCTGGACAGCCTTGTCTAGAGAACCCCGACCTGACTTCTAGATGTGTTTATTGCTACATGTCTTTATTGCTGCTACCGTTCAGCTGTCAATTAACACCAAAACCCCTGGCTTCCTGCATTTTCCCCGAGAAGGTGGGGAGGCAGCATAGTGAGCCGGTTAAAGTGAGACTGTGGAGCTGGACAGGCCTGGGCTGCCTCATCTTCCTACTCCTCACTAGCTGTGGGGCCTTATGCGAGTCACAAAGCTTCACTGAGCCAGCTCCTTCATCTATGAGTGTGAATGAGAATACCTACGGCTTGGGTTGTTACAAGGTTTAAATGAGATCATGCATATTCTGTATCTAATGTACTGACTACCTAGTATGTGCTCAATAAATGTGATTGGTGTCTTTATTAAGCTCTTTGGGGAAATGTTTTGTAAATTCAAGTATTATAATTTGTGTTTCCTACTTCCCATTCCAGACATGCCTCCAGAAACTATCATACTCTCTATAAAAAGTCGTATTCCCCTCCCTTAATAAAGAAAAAAAAAAAGTTTGGGAAAAATTCTGAACAGTTAAGATTAAAAATTTCCCATGGACTCATTTTCCAAAACCATGGTTAACATTTTGGTGATTTTTTTTTTATGTGTAGTTTTAAAAAATATGGCTGTTAAAATCTTACTTAGTTCATATGATTTTGTGTCCTTTATTTAATAGTGTGTGAACATGCTCCTTCTTAAACTATTTGATTCCTGACTTAATCTTCCCTTGGCTTTGTATATTTAGATAACATTCAGTTTTTTCTGTTATAGAATTACAAAGTACATCTTTGTGTACGGAAACTTTTCTGTGTTTGGATTTATTTCCACAGTAGGGTTCCATAAATGATTTATCAGGTCAGAGGGTATCAACTGTATTGCTGACTTCCTCTTGCAGAAAGTTGTAACAATATCACAAATCTGTAGCCCATCTGAAATTTTCTATGTCAGAATTGTCATATTGAACTATGAGGGATGCTTGGAGGGATCCTTGAGAAATGCAGAAGCAAATCTTTGTGTCCCTTTTAGAGGAGACGTTTTTTAGATCCTTCTTTTAAACACGAGGTTAAAGTTTCTTAAAATATTAAAGTTTTTTATCCTTATGTCTGCAGGAGGAAATAGCTAAAAACTTGTTAGCCGAATTTAACTTAGGATGTGATGTTCACCAAACTGAGCATGTGTACCGAGTCTACGTGGCCACGTTTCTTGGGTTTGGTGGCAATGCCGCTCGACAGAGATATGAAGACAGAATATTTGCCAGCACAGTTCAAAAAAACAGGTACAGCACCTTTCGCCACCTGGCAATCACTTGTAAACCTACATCCCTCTTCATCAAGAACAGGCAAAACGGGGAGAAGTCAATCAGCAAAAGTGTGCCACACTGTCAGCTTCGTATTCCCCGTTAGCACAGCAGGGGGAGGAATGAGAACACACCAGGGTCCTGTTCCAGCCCTCTGTCCCGCCATGCTCCAGAAGAACCTTGCTCTCACTCTCTCACTCAGACCCGCATCTCGCCTGGTAGATTAGAAATTGCACCATCAGGCTGTAGAATAATTTTGAGCCCTGGGCAATGCTCTTCATGATTGCAGAGCCTTGGGGACCTCAGAACCTGTGGCACGGCACTGCTGATGACCTAGACACCTACAGGTAGTGTGCGCTCTTGTCACTGCTGAGATGATTGAAATGCGTGACATTCTGGAGACTGGGTAGCCAGCCTGCGCCGCTATTTAGTAAATAAAGACCATCGTGGAGGGAGGTGTTCAAGGGAAAGAAATGATTTAGAAGTCAGAGTTTGTAGTTTTTAAATATTTTAGCACTGAAACTTTTATTTAAAAAGGAATGTGTGTAGAATTCTGGTAAAAAAATAAATAAAACAAAAGCAGCACTTTATCAGTTTAAATTAATTTTTCTAAGTGTAAGTAAATAGCAATTATTTATTTGAAATTAGTCCATACAAACAGAAAGCTGTGTGGATAAATTTAAAAATCTGAATCTGGGCTATGTAAGATGTCCTATTCATTACTGTGTTTTCTTTTTCTTGTTTGTTTTAATGAAGAAATTTTGAGGGGGATAAGACCTAATTTATAGCGCTAAGTAAGCTAAGCAATAGTATACTTCTTTGATCAATTTAATCTTTTGTTTTATTTTTATTTTTTGAGTTGGAGTCTCTCTCCGTCACCCAGACTGGAGTGCAGTGGCTGCTCCTGGCCACCGCAGCCTCGACCTGCTGGGCTCCAGCGATCCTTCCGCCTCCGCCCTCCAAGTAGCCAGAACTACAGGTGCGCTGCCGGGCCCAGCTAATTTTTTATTTATTATAGAGACAAGGTCTCACCAAGTTGCACGGGTGGGTCTCAAACCTGCAGCCTCAGGCAGATCAATTTAATCTTAATAAGCATGTGAAGGCCTGAACTTTAAAAAAGACCAATTCAGAGCTATTCAGTTTCACATTACCAGAAATTCAGGTATGTAAATAGGAAAAGTAGTAAAAACCTTTTTCTATGTCTGTTCCTAAAGTTAATTGAATAGTGTTAATTATGAAAATGATAGACCTATGGTTTTTTTTTAAATATTACCTGATATCTAGCACATTTTGATATAATTATTTTTTGTAATACTCTTTAAATAGAAATATTTTATAGACCATGCGCGGTGGCTCATGCCTTTAATCCCAGCACTGTGGGAGGCTGAGGTGAGAGGACTGTCTGAGCCCACAGGTTTGACACCAACCTAGGCAACTTGGCAAGACCTCATCTCTACAGTAAATCAAAAAATTAGCCAGGCTTGATGGCACGTACCTGTAGTTCTAGCTACTTGGAAGACTGAGCTGGAAGGATCACCTGAGCCCCGCAAGTCGAGGCTGCGGTGGCCATGAGCATGCCACTGTACTCCAGCTTGGGTGACAGAGTGAGACTCTAACTCAAAAAAAAAGAAAGAAAAATATTTTATAAAAGATATTTGAATCATATTTTTTATATTCACTTAATACCTTCTTCCAAAGCTCTAATTTTCACTAACTGGTTTTAATGTAAAAAACCAATGTACAAAAAAACTATGTATAATGGACCATTCAGTGTACCTCTTAATTTAGATGTAGGACAACTAAAGATAGTAGCATGGGGTATATATTTAACTACTCTTGCACTTTTATAATTATAAATGTTTCATATGTCAGGAATTTACCTTTGAAATGTGCATTTATCTCTTTGCTATTCATAGTGGTGTTTTTAAAAAATTAAACATTTTGGTCAGGCTTAGTGGCTCAGCCTGTAATCCCAACACTTTGGGAGGCTGAGGCAAGTGGATTGCCTGAGCCCACGGGTTCGAGACCAGCCTGGGCAACTTGGCGAGAGCGCGTCTTTACAGTAAATAAAAAATTAGCTGAGCATGGCAGCGCATGCCTGTAGCTCCAGCTACTTGGAAGGCTGAGGTGGAAGGATCGCCAGAGCTCAGCAGGTTGACACTGGGGTGGCTGTGAGTATGCCACTGCACTCCAGCCTGGGCAACAGAGTGAGACTCCTACTCCAAAAAAATAAAATTAAACTTTTTTATGACAAAGGCCTTACTTTGTTACATTCAAGTACATGATAAGTAGCCCTGATCTGAGGAATATACAACTTATCGGGTGAGTGGAAAGAAAAAACTTGACTCTGACAGTTAAACACCTGTCAGACCAATGTGATTTCAGTATATTCAACATCAATTCAGTAGGATGACAGATGTTAATTCCCAGAAATTTCACTGGGAAATCATAAGCCTAGAGCCTTTCAGTTAGCACCATTAACGTTTTTTTTCTACAGGACTTCTCAGACCCTATAGTACAATGGAAATGTCCATCTTGCAATTAGGGCCAATAATTTAAAAAAATAAGTTGATGCCAGGTGCCATGACTTATACCTATAATGCTAGCACTTTGAAAGGCTGAGGCAGGAGGACTGCTTGAGGCCAGGAGTTCAAGACAAGCCTAGGCAATATCGTGAGACCTTGTCTTTACAAAAAAAAAAAAAATTAGCCAGGTGTTCTGACATGCGCCTGTCATCCCAGCTACTCGGGAGGCTAATACAGAATGATAGCCTGAGCCTAGGAGATCAAGGCTGTGGTGAGCCGTGATCATGCCAGTGTAATCTAGCCTGGGCAACAGAGTGAATTGGCGACTAAAAAAAAAAATGTAGAAACAGAATTGTAAAAATAGACTCAGGCCTTGAATGTTCTGTTGTAACTTCTGTATTCATTTGCTGATCTTTTGCTCTGTACCAAGTTCTCTTTTTAGACTGCATTTCTCTACCATATACTGTCAGTTTGGCTTTCTTTAAAGAATACTGAGGGCTTGAAGACATTTGGAAAGCAATTTGCTACCAAATCCTTGTAGACTTTTATTATTTTCTCCAGTTTTAAAAATCTTTCCCACACCTAGTTTGACAACAGTTTTCTAGCAACTTGTCCTTTTCATGGTTTTTTAAAACATCTAACCTGGTTTTCCCAGGACCAGTTACTTCATTTCCCAGTCATATTTCTTACATCTGTATATGTTGGTAAAATGACAAGCACTAGTGACAGAATTGGGCTAGAAGCAATACAGCTGCTGGGTGCTTGGCGGCTGGGAGTGCCGGGCTGCGCTGCAGGGACTGAAAAGTCTCAGGTAATAGACACATCGTTGAGCTGGACTGGTAACCTGCCCACTGCACACAGTTGCGTATTGAGTCTCCAGGAAGGACTCCAGTGTATTAATTCTCCCAGAAGCCTTTTGTGTTCGTGCAGACACAGTCCTGTAGGACTTGTGTCCCACAGAACATATTTTGAGAAGTGGGCTTGCGGCCACTTCTTCGAAACACAGTTTCTGTAGGACTTGTGATAAGGTTTCTCTTTGTGCTGCAGGCTCCTGGGTAAACAGACTGGCCTGACTCCTGATGCTCCATACCTGGACCCCTGCCTCCCTCTAGACATTAAGGATGAAATCCAGCAAAATGGACAGACCATCTACCTACGAGGAACTGGAGACTTCGACCTGTGTCGAGAGACTATCCAGCCTTTCATGAATAAAACAAATGAGACACAGACTTCCCTTAACGGGATCTACCAACCCCCAATTCACTTCCAGAACAGTGAATTCTACGGCTTTTCTGAATTCTACTACTGCACCGAGGATGTGTTGCGAATGGGGGGAGACTACAATGCTGCTAAATTTGCTAAAGCTGCAAAGGTAACTTTCAAAGACGCCATCCATCTGCTCATGCCTCCTTTGAGAGACCAGTGTGGACAGTGGCAAGTTATGCCCTTTCTTCACATTCGCAGGCATGGATGGAGTATGGAAGGTTGTAGCATCTTGGGAATCCTGTTCCCTGTGGCTGGGGGAGGTTCAGTAGTCACAGCAGAAGGAAAAATGTACTGTAGCCGACTTCTGCCCACCACTCCATTAGCTACTCTGGTCACCCATGCCTCCAAATTATAGTCCCTCGTGTCATTGTTCTGTTTTGCTGCATCTGACAACACTCCTGCTGGCCTTCCCACACCCTTAGCTGCCAGGACACTCCTGCTCTCTTGTCCTCCCTGCCTTCCTGATGCCTTTAAACATTGGTGATGCCAGACTTGCGCCTTGGCCCCTGACTTCCAGATTCTTGGATGGTCGTATCCATGTTCATGGTTTGTTTCAGCCTCTCAAGAAGAAGCTCCAGTCCTGACCTCTACCCAGTTGCCCGATAGACTCCACAACTCCAAACAAACCCACCGTTTTCTCCTCACTCCTTCCCTGTGCTATCTTGGTTAATGGCGTTACCAACTATCCCCCACCCTGAAACCTAGGAGTTACAGACTTCTCCCTCTCACTCATTCATCCATCCCTGTACACCCCCATAGTCAATCACCAAGGTGATATTTGTCTCACAACTACTTTTCAGGTCTATTTCAAAGTCTGGATTACTTTACATTCAAATCATGTCAAGCCGTTTATATCCCTCACACTCTCTGCTACTTCTCATCTATGTCTTTCTTCATGGACTTCCTCTTCCTAAAATGTCTATGCTGGCCCCTCACCCCAGGCTGAGAGCTGTTCCCTGTGTTCCCTGTTGCACATCCAGACATGTCTCCCACCTCTCTGAACCTGTTTCTTTATCCTTTAAATAAAGGTCAAGATAGTAGTCATGTCCAGGAGTTAAGTCATAGATTCAGGGGAAGCACTTATGCAGTGCTCAGTAATGTTAATTGTTAATGTTATTGCAAATAGCTTCAGGAAGAGATAGGCTCTCTTTCCCTTCTCTTAAAGACAAAGCCTTTTGTAAGCATCACTGTCTTCCCAGTAGCTTGCTCCATATCCTGCATACACATAGGCACTTAGTTTGAACTAGCTAAAATACTGCTTCACTTTTCCAAAGTCTGTATCTGTAACATGCAGTTAGTCATGGGGGGAGAAACAACAGTTCTGAAGAGGTTGTTTGTGGACAGTGGAATTCTCTTTACCAGAAGCCTTGGCAGAATTTTAAGGTAAGGAACAAGCATTGTGTTTGCTAATCAGCAAGTATTCACTGAGTGTGTTCATTGTGCAAGTGAAGCTTGTGTGTTTCCTGACTGGAAGGATATGCTTGTTATGAATATGGATTTGGTAAACCATTTAAAAAATAAAAACGTTCTAATAAGCCTTTGCTAATGATTTATTTTGGATGAAATTTCTTTCAGGATTATTGTGCAACAAAATGGTCGATCTTGCGGGAGCGCTTTGACCGAGGACTGTACGCCTCTCATGCTGACCTCCATAGGCTTAAGTAAGTTCCAGAAGGTCAAATCCCAGGTGTTTTTAATAAATCATTAAGTCAGTGTTGGCCCCACTGACTTGCCATGCCCTGGGCTCTGTCTCTCCTCTTATAGTCCTCACTGTTGCTTCTCATCCACCCTGGGCTCCTTTCAAATGGGACAAATAGTTGTGCTGAGACATATCCTATTTTTTTAAATCACTTTTATTGTCCCTTCTCCCTGAAACTCCCCTGCCATAACTTTGTTTGTTTGGGTCCTGCCAAGACATCAGGCCAGAGATTGTTCCTTTTCAGTCTTCTGCCCACTCAGCCAGACTCCATCCCTCTCTCTCTGAGTCTTCATATTCTGTTTTGTTTTATAGTTATTTGTTGCTTTTTTTTTTTTAAGTTGAAGTCTTACTGTCACTCAGGCTGGAGTGCAGTGGCACACTCACAGCCACCCCAGCATCGATCTTCTGTGCTCCATTGATCCTTCTGCCTCAGCCTTCCAAGTAGCCAGAACTACAGGCGAGCACTAACACGCCTGGCTAATTTTTTTTTTTACTTATTGTAGAGAGAGGGCTCGCCAAGTTGCTGGGGCTGGTCTCGAACCCACAGGCCCAGGCAATCCACTTGCCTCACCCTCCCAAAGTGCTGGGATTACAGGCTGAGCCACTGAGCCCAGTCTGTTGCTTTTTTAAAATTCCCTTTCATTATAAGTCATGTGCAGAGACTGTATCTTACTAATGATTGTATCTTATTACTTGCTCAGCCAGCACAGTGCTTTACAAAAAATGAGCCTCTAATACATATGTAAAATCATAGACTATCAGTGCTGAAAAGGACATTTCTACCATTTCATTTTATAATAAACTGAGGTGCAAACTTGCTCAGTACTTAGTCAATGAATAAATGATGGAATGCCTGAGGGGAAATCTATCATGGTATTGATTTATACCAAGATCAAGTTCCATGAACTGATCGGTTCTGACACATGAACTGTTTCGTGTTGTGGGACAGGGGGCACAGACCACGTAAATCAACTTGGAGCTCACACAGTGAATTTGGGTGCTCAGGGAGCCAGCCCGAGGAAGCCTCTGCTCCATGCTGGTCTCAGAGGGGAAGACTGTCTCTGTGTATGGCACCATTTTGACGAGTGAAGCAGTCTGACTTGTGTTTGATATTGTAGGTATCAGTGTTTCAAGTCTGCCTGGATGTTTGAGGTGTTTCATAGGGGCTTTTCGTTTCCTGTCAACTACAAAAGCTTAAAGACTGCCTTGCAAGTTTATGACAAGGAGGTGCAGTGGACCCTGGGAGCAATCCTTTACAGGACCCGCTTTCTCCCCTTAAGGTAAGACTGCAGATTTAGTAATAAGAATCAAAAAACTGCTTATCTATAGGTAAAATGCCTCATGGCAGTGGTGGCTTATGGGTGTTTGGGGTATTGCTTTTAGAGCTGGCCGTGGCAGAATTGTGGGATCAGTGACACTTGCCTTCTATCCCCCTCAACTCCCCACAAGTGCCAACACCTGTACCCCTACCCATCCCGTAACACACAGCTGCTGCTGCCCTGTGTTAGATCATTGTCAACTGTCTGTTCCCTGACCCCTACAAAAGGGTCCGTTCATAGGATTACAGAGGAAACACTTATATTGAAGTACATTTATCAAAATACTACAGAAAACAAATTTGTGATACAGTTATATATGTGCTTTATTAACATATTAAATAGCGAAATCTGGCAGCAGGACTAGTACTTGTATAATTTCAAGGTAGTGATGAGTGTCAGTGATGTCTTGAGACATCGGTGGCACCATAGCGTGATGTGAAAGATCTGTGACTTTCACTAGTAAGAAAGTCGCAGGTGCTGCCAATCCTGCGGTAGTTTGTTGCTTATATTCATGATCCAAGGACATACTAAATTTCAGACAGAGATTGGTAAAGATGTACATTTTTCCTGACACGTTTGTCAGCTGACCTGTGTTAAGAACACTTGTTACCTGATAAATAAGATATTAGCTCAGCTCTCCTCCCATTTAATTGAGCATCTCCCAGCAATACTTTTAGCTGGGTCCGCTGCAAAAATTGTGAGTAGTGGGAATGACAAATCACAGACCTGTGATTTGATTTCATGTTGACTTTCGTATATTAGAGAAACCCTCACAGGTCTTCTAAATTTCTCTGATTTTTGTTACCCAAATTATATCGACAGACTTCAGAGCACACCTCTACATGTTATCTCATTAGTACTCAAAACCCCCACATTGCTGTCCTCCATTTTCTGAAATGGATTAAATAAGGAAACTGAGTCTCAGCCCCTGGGGTCAATACTCCCACCTGCAGAGCTGAGGCCTGCACTAGGCCTTTCCACTCCAGCCCTGGGTACTGCTTCCGCCCACCCCCTCGCTTACCTGTTGGTTTCTGGTCTCCATGTGGGCAGAGACATCCAGCAGGAGGTGTTCCGGGCCAGCCACGCCCACTGGCGGGGCGTCTCCTTTGTCTACAACCACTACCTGTTCTCCGGCTGCTTCCTGGTAGTCCTGCTGGCCATCTTGCTCTACCTGCTGCGGCTCCGACGCATCCATCGGCGAACCCTGCGGAATGGCTCGGCCGCCGCGCTCTGGATGGAGGAAGGCCTGCCCTCCCAGAAGGCTGCAGGGACATTATGAAGCCAGCTACACAGCTCCAGGAAGACGCTCAAAGGAAAAGCCATTTTGCCTCAGGGTTTCTTCTCTTCATTTTCTTCTGGTTTTGCTTATTTCCTTTTCCTTTTTTGTTCCTTAAAAGAAAAAGGAAACCCATTGTTTGTAAGCCCTGCTGTCCTAGAAGCATTGCATTTAGCCTTTTGAATACAGCTTTAAACTGAGGAGTAGGAAAAAGGGAAGTCACTTGACTTTTGCTGCATAGGATGTCTGCCAAAAATTAACAAGACTTTTGGGGTTTTTTAAGGTATGTTAAATTTTAAACAAATGCACCTTGATACTGGAGGGACGTAGAAAAATGCATTCTGTCAGAGAAGATGGGACTGAAGAGTGCCTTTTACGGAATCAAAAACTTACTGCCTGAAATGACGAGCCTCTGTTTTCTCTATCTTGAAAGCTCTAACGTAAAGAGGGTGATGTTTAACTTTTATTTATGGTTCAGATCTGTCTCTACATGTATATGTCTTCTTTGCAGGTTTAAAAATGTAAAATCATTTATATCCAAAATAGAGAAATACAGGCACCAGGAGGTAATCATTTATAAAAATGATAGTGAAGAGACGTGATAAATGTGAGCTGTTGGCTGGGTGTGTGTGTGTGTGTGTGTGTGTGTGTGTGTGTGTAAGAGAGAGATAGAGAAAGAAATCTTAATAAACCAGAATGAGGGAAGGCAGTACTGATTCTTAGAAACACACACTTCAGAATTTACTGGTTCATTTTATTTAGAAAATCCCCATTACTATTATGTTTCCTGACCACAGGTAATTATTTTCTTTATCTCATGTTTCAGTATGACCTTAAAACACTTTGTTTTTGAACGAATTAGAAAATTCATAAAGTTTCGCTGGTTTCAATTATATTAGAACTAGAGCGGGAGCCCTCTTCCAGATACTTCAGAACCTTTCAGTAGTCCAGTTTGCTTGTTTAATTGTAGTCCAGTTTGGTTCTCCTCATTACTGCTGTAGCTGAGGCTGCCGTTGGCATTGCCACTGCCAATCCAGACTAAAGAAAGAGCCTGAATCTAGTACAAGAAATAAACTCATGTTTTAAAGAAAACACATTTGACATTTTAAGCAAAAACCTAAAAATGAGAACTGGATTGGCACATGTGAGATTGTTTTTCATTTTTCATTTAGTTTAGACTTGGGATTTCTTTTCTTTCTTTCTTTCTTTCTTTTTTTTTTTTTTTTTTTTTTTTTGAGTCAGAGTCTCTCTCTGTTGCCCAGACTGGAGTGCAGTGGCACAGTCATGGCTACTGCAGCCTCGACCTGCTGGGCTCGGGTGATCCTTTTGCCTCAGCCACCCGAGTAGCGGGCACCACCATGCTCAGCTAGTTTTTTTAATATATTGTAGAGACAAGTTTTTGCTGTGTTGCCCAGGCTGGTCTTGAACTCCTGGGCTCAGGCAATCCCCTCTCAAAGTGCTGGGATTATAGGCGTGAGCCACCGCGCCTGGTGGGAATTCTTATATGTAGGTTTTTTAGGTGAAGTTCTTTTTGTGCAAGTGTCTATGTGTGTACACGTGCTGTTTCCATGAAGTTCTTTTTGTGCAAGTGTCTATGTGTGTACACGTGCTGTTTCCCTGAAGTTCTTTTTGTGCAAGTGTCTATGTGTGCACACGTGCTGTTTCCCAACTCCAAAATAGTTCAATTCGTGTAGTTGATAGCAAATTGGTACCAGAAGTGGGATTGTTGCCGTAACAGATATCTGAGAATGTGGAAGTGGCTTTGGAACTAGGCAAAGGGCAGAGGCTGGAAGAGTTTGGAGGAGCGGGACAGAAAAAGCCCATATCGCCCTGATCTGAGTGTTCAGGGCGATTCTGGTGAGGGCTCAGAAGAGAAGACTAGGACAGGTCTGCTCCAGCTGTTGCCCAAGCTGCTCCATGTGTGACCTGACCTGCCACTGGGAAGGTACAAGTCATAAACCTTGGTGGCATCCACAGCTGCTCCTTCTGTAGGCAAGTGCTGTGGAGCATGGCTCCTAGATGTCAAAGGATGTCACCAACAGCCTGGGGGCCCAGGCAGGGACTTGTGGGGCGAAGTAGCCAAAGCCAGTTCATCTCAGTGCCTTGGAGAGCAACAGGATCTCGTTGTTGTGTAGGTTAATAATCTCCTTTAGAAGGTCCTGCGTGTCTGACTGAATTTGTTTGTGTCATATTGGCATTTCGTGATCGAAGTCCTTAAGAAGGAGGTGAGCTTTTGGCTCCATAGTGAGTTGGTTTTGCCCACTACCTGCACCCTTCCTAGCAGAGCCAAGGCTCTGTGATGGAAGCTGTGGGAACCTGGGGACCTAGCCACTAGGGATCAGTGGCAGAGATAGGAGGAGGAAAACGGAGGGGCCGCCAAGGGGCAGAGATGACAGACAGGACCCAAGGGAGTTAGGTGGGGAGCCCCCCTTCCAGATTGGGCAATAGAAGTCTCAAGGCACATACCTGAGGGTCCCAAAACAAGGGCTGAGAAAGGCCTGCTGCTCCAGGTGAGAGGGAGGGGTGGGGTTTCCAATTTTAAAGCATTGTTTAAGGAAAAAAAGTTGAAAAATATGCAACAGACACTATATGTGGCCTGGAAAGATTAAAATACTAAGAAAAAGTTTGCTGTTCTCTGTAAGAACAATTTAAGAAAGGACAGAGACAGGAGCATCCTCTTAGTTCAGGACTGTAGTTACCATTTGTGGGCACAGAAAGATTGGCAGGAAGAGCAACCATACTTCAGTCTAAAACACTTGTTAATGTACCAGAATGTCACTTCTTAATTTTGCTACTAGATTATTTTCAAGATAAATTTTCTAACCAGGAAACCTGGCCTCCCCCCAATTTTTTTTTAAATTGCTGTTCAGGGGAGCTCATGATGTTGTGGTGAGATGTCTGCAGTCACAGAAAATCACATTCCAGAGAAGGTGTTGTGGTTTCACGCAGCTCAGAACAAACCGCAGGAGAGCAGACAGCCGGGGGCTCTCTAAGCGATGTCTGGTGGGCAGTAGTCAAGCAAGAGAGGAGACAAATTCAAGAGGGGAAGGACTCACATCAAGATCTGGCCAAGCAGGTAGTCAACTCTGTATGTTGTCATAGAAAGCAAAAGAACTTGGACCAGGAACTTGCTAAAAGCTTTGCCTAAGAAAAACAGTCTGTTAAATCTCAGTGGAAATGTGCCGAGTGTTCTATGG
Source organism: Tarsius wallacei (assembly GCA_963574415.1). Taxonomy (NCBI): domain Eukaryota; kingdom Metazoa; phylum Chordata; class Mammalia; order Primates; family Tarsiidae; genus Tarsius; species Tarsius wallacei. The sequence continues at coordinate 7,861 of CAUYQG010286900.1, read as the reverse complement.
TCGTATCATGTGCTTCTCCTTTTAATCCTCCAGGGCGTCTTCTCAAAGAGTTCACAATCTCTTTAGGGATGTCAGAGTAAAAGACGGATTTGTACCAGTGATTTGTACCCATTTTCACCCCTAAAACTGCTGACTTAGGCAGTGCTCCCTGGTGAGGACACTGCTGGTGGCTGAGGTCAGTGACGCAGGGGCTCTTCCTGGCCACCCAAGGATGAGAAGGTCACTCACCACCCGTTTCCCACACCTGTGCACTCTAGATTAACAAGCTGTTGATGAACAGATATTCACATTTTAAACTCAGGCCTACACAGAGTAGTTTTCCTTATAAGGAGCATGTTATCACTTAGCAAGAAACTAAAAAAGGCAAATAGGTTTTCCAAGCTTTAAAAACAAATCAGCTTTAGAATTTTGTGTGGTTATGTGCAATGCCGCAAAACTACCTTTAAGTAAATTATTTAGTTATTTATTTCAGTGTTTTGTTTCTTATGGTATCGAGTTTCCCTTTCAATAATGAATGATGTGACCAGCCAAGGAGAATTAATTTGTTCTGTTACTAAAAATACATTTTACAGTTAGGAGTTACAGAAACTAAGAGAGCATCTTTAAATGTGTTTTAAGGGATGTTTTCCATTCAAAGCAAGACTGATTCTCTTGCAAGGTCATTGTGGTATCATGTCACTCACTGTACATGCACAGGATGGACACTGAAAATCAATAAAATGAAAGTTCACCCGATGACCCATAAACTCTGTGAGCTTGCTTTCTCGTCATTGAAATTCACTCTCTGATGTTTGAGTCTTCTTATTTGAATGATTAGTTGAACTTGAGTTTAAACTTAGTACGATAAGTTGTCTGAGCCTGACTGCACACTCTCTTTGCTGTGTTGTGTTGAGTGTTACAGTGAAGACAGCCTTGGAGTTGTGGAGGGATGAGTCTATACACGCTACACACAGAAACCAAATATTTCACAGGGAAAAATATTGACCAACCAGTGACATTAAGCCATTCACCAACAGTAATGACCAAACTGAAGCAGTGATTTATAAGGTCGTCATTTTAAAGGACCTATTTATGCGTTGGCAAAAAGAAGAAATAAAATTATCCACCTTTCATTCATTTACTCTTACAGATAGTCACAGCACATGCTGGCTTTATATTACACCATTTTGCAGTTAGAGGTAAGCTTAGAACCTTTAGCTTGTTTCCAGAGAATGATGACTCTCAATGTTTACGAGTAGCTGATGGAGAAGATGGCATGAGAAGCTCAGCATGTTTTTCAGCTGTTCAAGAAGGTAGAGAGGTCACTCTGGAGGAGGAAGGTGGGCCAGACTACAACCTGAAAATACGTGATAGAGGCAGATGGCAAGAGACGCGGACCAGCTACTGGGGACGACAAAAATAAAGGCCTGAGACGCATCTGAGAGGAGGGAGGGAAGGCGAGACCCAATGGGAGAACCAAGCAGGCAGCTTGGCACCAAGTGGGTGCTCAAGCCATCGACCCCAGAAGGACAGGATGTGATGTCAAAATAGAATTTTCTTAAGGTTTGAGGCAGTGCAATCACTATAGGGTTTTTTGCCCCAGGGTAAATACATTACAATATCTAAGACAGCAAAAGACATCTGAATTTCTATTCCACTTGGTGAAGAGAAGTGCCTGTTCCAGCAGCTAGCCATGTTAGCAATCTGAGAGGCCGAGGTTCTGGTGTTTTGTTTGTTTTTAGTTTGTTTCCATTTGTCCCATGAATTTGGAATGCACCCTGTGGTTTTTGTTTTGAGATCATGAAATGATAATGGTTTGCACAGAGGGGATTGTGGTGCTCACACTGGCCTGAGAGGGGAGGGAAAAGGACATGTCACCTCTGTCAGAGTCTGTCGTCTTCTGGAAGGGTCATCAGAAGACAAAGGAGCACCCTGTTGTAATCCCAAAGCACACCTTGGCAGCTCTGGCTGACCTGCCTGGAGCGCCCATATCAGGATGAAAGGCAATACCACTAAGAGTCTTAGCCAGCCCCACCTGTCTGGGAGCCTGCCGACCTTAGCCTGTGATCCCACCTCTTAACAAAAGAAGAGTTTATCTGTTGATATGTTTTCCTTTGTTTTTAACCAGGCTGGCCTCTCTCCACTGTGCAACCTTACCTCTTTCTATTAATATGTCCATTAAGGTTGATTGAGACCTGCTGCAGGGGACACCAGGAGGCCCTCTGGCCTTCGATCTTTGCCCTTCGCCCTGATCCTGTCTGGCAGGTGAATGACATCTGGGCTCCAGACTTCACGGCCACTTAAACGTTTCTGTCAACAGCCTGTGTCCATTGCGTGTAAAAGACCCAAACAAGAAAACCCAGGCTTCAGAAGGATTTCTGTCTGCCCTGAGAAAAGTACTGAAAGCTCCTTACAGAAGGTAATGGTGACAGGCACAAAAGACAGACTTCTTGTTTAAATATGTAAACTCAGTAAATGCAGGGAAAAGGATATCCCCCCATCCCGTTTAACCAGTCATCAAACAAACATCTCAGGCGTCTTGTTTTTGTTGGGGACTGGGATTTCAGTGGCCCCTGTTTGGCTGGAAGGGGACAAAGCTGGTCTGGGCAAGATCACTGAAAGACAAAGGAGTGGCTTTATAATTCCCAGGATGGGACTGGCTTTCATAGTGTTACTTCTGAAAAGTGCCTATGCTGGCAATTCTTGCTATCCTCCCAGGCTTATAAGTGGTTGTATGAATACCATCGTTCACCCTTTTTTTGCCTTCATGAAATCAGAATTTGAAGAAGGCAATTCTAAAAGATCAATCATCTTATTCTTGCCTGTGATTACACATGACTTAAAAACTCCCAGGAAAAAAAATAAAAATAAAAACTTCCAGGAACCAGACTCAGCACTTTCTTCTCTTAATATTTCACCTTCACATGTTTTATTACCAAGATTTTAGATTCAAAAAGATTGAGGGCCAGATGTGGTGGCTTACACCTGGAATTCCAGCACTTTCAGAGGCCAAGGCCGGCAAATTGTTTGAGGCCAAGAGTTCGAGACCAATCTGGGCAACACAGTGAGACCTCGTCTCTACAAAAAATAAAAAAATCAGTCGGGCATGGTGGCTTATGCCTGTAGTTCCAGCTACTCAGGAAGACTACTGAGGTGGGAAGACCACTTGAGCCCAGGAGTTCAAGGCTGCAGTGAGCCAGGATGGCACCACTGGACTGCATCCAGTCTGGGTCCTAGTTTCAAAAAAAAAAAAAAAAAAAGATTGAGACACTTAAACATTTAACGGGCTCTCCTCATTTTCTGTAGTTTCCTAGTTGTTTACTGTAATGTTCAAGTTATATTTTTTAATTCTCTACAAATTTCCATGACTTAGTTGTCCATCAGTGAATTTGTTTCATCCCTGGATGTCCTTGAATATGGGCCATGATGGGTCCTGCACTTTGTGCATTTCTATATTTATACTAACACAAAGAAGACACCTTGTAGTACATAGTGTTTCATAAATATTTGTATTCTAATTAAAATCTGGCTTTTTTGTCCAATCACATGTTTAGGTTTATAGAATTTGTGAAACAAATCCTTTTAAAGCCTTTTATTCTTCACCCTTGTTGGTCTTTCCAGATTGTAGTTTTGTGTGGTTTTAAAGACACACACGGTGCGCTGTGGAGGGCAAGATGGAACCGTGGCTTCCCGCTGTTAGTCATCCACTCACTTCCTCCACCACAAAGTTTGTGAAGGGGCTGTTGGATTTTAAAGCTCGATTTAGAAAAACAGGAGAACCAAATTTACTTCAAGTGGTTTCCTTTCTTCTTAACCTTTTTAGGCTTGACAAAAAGGAAAAAGAAACCCCAGAATGAGGTAGTAATAATAAGAAGCAGAGGAAAAATGGATGTTTTCTGAAACCCAGCTTAGGAAAAATAACTCTTGTATATTTGTCTTATTCTAAGCATAGCTTCAGATTTTTTCATCCTAAATTGTCTTTAAAAGTTAGTCCATTTTTAGGCTGAGAGTGGTGGCTTGTGCCTGTAATTCTGGCGCTTTGCGAGGCCAATGCAGGAGGATCGCTCTAAGCAGGAGTTCAAGACCAGCCTGGGCAACATACAGAGACACCCCCACCCCACATCCCATCTCTACAAATTTGTTTTTTCTAAAAATTAGCCTGGTGTGGTGTACTTGTAGTCCTCGCTACTGGGAGGCTGAGGGCAGGAGGGTTGCTCGAGGCCAGGAGCCCCAGGCTAGTGAACTGTAATTGTGCCACTGCACGCCAGCCTGGGCAACAGACTCTGACTCAAAAAAAAAAAAAGTCAATTTTTAAACACCACCAAAAGCACCAAATGTAACAGAGAAAAGAATGGATTTGACTCCATCTGAAGTAAGGATTTCTGTTCAAAAGGCATCACTGGCAAAGCTAACAGATGGCAGACTAAGAAGGTATTTGCAGTGACTAAAATGGAAAAGGCACTCAGATACATTATACAAAGCTTCTTGCAGATCAGCAGAAAAAGGAAATCCAGAAGAAAAATCGGCCATGGATGTCAATTGACGATTCGTAGAAGGGGACGCCCAAATGGGGAACAAGAGATAAGTGAAGGGAGTCAGAGAAACGCAAATGCAAATCGAATGCCACTGCCTCCTGCTCCTCAGGAGGGCCCCATCGAAAGTGCTGGCTGCAGTGAGGGGAAGGCACTTGGGTGCCACTGGTGGCGGTGTGACCGTGACAGGCACCCCAGAAGCCAACCTGGTGGTACTAACATTAGCGGTGCCTGTGCCTGTGATCCAGAGAGCCACTCCCGTGTGGCTGCCCAGAGAGGTTTCCACCTAGGTTCATAAATGGCTTCCAGAAGGATGCGCAGGGCAATGTTTCTGAGTTATACTCTGTTGTTGGAGGCAAGCAAAAGCTGGCAGGTGTGTACAGTGGTACACTGTGTGGCCGTTAGAGCCAGCACTAAAGGTGTGAACAGCGAAGCGGATGACTCTTAAAGATAGCGTTTAAAGCAAGAAATATAGTGTAATGCACCATGGACATGCATCTGTAGTGTAATGCACCATGGACATGTAAGGCACAGGACACTATGTCTTATGACGATGTGCACATTTTGACTCAGGCACCTGAAAATGGACGTTATGGGGGCACAGATTGGACAAAAGAGAAAACTAGTCTCCTTGTTTAAGGGTGACTTCAGAGCCCAGTGAACCCCTCAGTCCAGGGCCAGTGGGGATGGTTGGCGCCCCACCCCCACCCCCACCCAGGCTGTTTTCTGCATGGCAGCCTCAGAAGGTCTGATTCAGACCACAAGGTTGTTTGGCAAAAGCCTCCCAGTTGGCTCTATCTGACTCAAGGGAAGAGCGGAAGTCTTTATAACGGAGTAGAGGTCCCAACACAAAGTGCCCGCCCGCCCCAGGCCTCTGACCACCACGCCTTGTTTCTCTCCCAACTCCCTCTGCTCCAGCCATGTTGACCTCAGAGCCCTCCCAGCACTTTCCATCCCCCTCACCCTGCTCTGTTTGCCTCCCATGGGGCTTACCACCTTAGATCTAGCACATTCCACATTTGTTATGTTCCTTGTGAGGCTCTCCCTCCTGGGACGTAATCCAGGTGCAGGGGGATTTCGTGTGTCTGTTTCCATGTTGTATCCCCAGACATAGGGTCTGACACAGAGTACACGCTCAATACCTATCTGTTGAATGAACTAACAAGGCAGGAAGGATCCTTGCAGGAGGGGTAACAACTAGCCTGAGAACCGACACACAGGCTGAACTCTATTGTCTGCCCCTGGGGGTTCGGGCAGGAGACATTGCCCGAAATCCTTGATTTGCTGGAGAGACAAAAGGTGTGTCATGGGCACAACTGTCATAACAGCAGAATGATGGCTTACCATGGGCCAGGGCAGTGCCTAACAGGGAGAGGTTGCCTAACTTGCCCAAGGCTACCCAGCTAAGGCAGTGTTGGGCTGGGGTTTGGACTCGGGCAGCCTGGCTCCCTCTTGTACTCCAGAGCTGCGATATCCAGTATGACGGCCACCGGTCACATAAAAGAGGACCAGTCTGACTTGAGATGGGCTGAAGTGTAAAACATATACCAGATTTAAAACACTTAGTGTGAAAAGGAAATGTGAAGTATTTCAGTTTATGTTGGTCATGTGAGACATGATAGCAATTTGTGTATGTTGAGTTGAATAAAACGTTGTTAAGTTAATGTCACTTGTTTCTTTGTACCTTTTTATTTTATTTTTTAATTTTTTGAGTCAGGATCTCACTCTGCCACCAAGTAGCTCACCACAACCCTGGGCTCAGGCAATCCTTCCAGTTCAGCCTCCCAAGTAGCTGGGATTACAGGTGTGCACCACCATGCCTAATTTTGTTTTTGTAGAGGTGAGATCTCTCTCTCTCTCTCTCTCTCTCTCTCTCTTTCTCTGTCTCTGTCTCTCTCTCTCTCTTTCTTTCTTTTTGAGTTGGAGTCTCACTTTTTCACCCAGGCTGCAGTGCAGTGGCATGCTCATGGCCACCCCAGCGTCGACCTACTGGGCTTCGGCAATTCTTCTGCCTCAGCCTTCCAAGTAGCCAGAACTACAGGTGCGTGCTACCACGCCTTGCTAATTTTTGATGTATTGCAGAGACGAGGTCCCACCAAGTCACCCAGGCTGATCTCAAACCCGCACCTCAGGCAATCCACGAGATGAGTTCTTTCTATGTTGCCCAGGCTGGTCTCATACTTCTGGGCTCAAGCAATCCTCCCTGCTCGGCCTCCCAAAGTGCTGGGATTGGAGGTGTGAGCCACCGTACCTGCCCTCTTTTCACCTTTTTAATGTGGACACTAGACCGTTTTAAATTGCTTGTGTGGCTCACAGTTCATTTCTGTTGGACAGCACAGCCACCAGCCAGTTCTTCCTTCTCAAAGTGTGGTCCTTGGGACAGCGGCAGCAGTCTCACCGAAACCTCATCCAAGTGCTGAGCCTCAGGCTTGGTCTCAGGCCTCCTGGATTCGACCCTTCACCCTACATGCTCTCGGGGTCATTCATCCTGCATGTTGACATTGCAGAAGTGCTGAGCTAGACCAGGGTCGGCAACTATTTTTTCCCAAAAGGGCCAGATAGAACATATTTGAAATTTGCAGATCATATGACTTCTATCCAAAGCTCACTTCGCTGTTTCTACAGGGTGAAATGTGTCTGAACACGTACGTGAATCCGGATTCTCCCTAGGGGCAGTAGTTTGCGAGCACCCGCTCTAGACCTCACACCATGCTGGCCTAGATGGCCTAGATATTAGGGAAGGACTTCCTACCTCCAAGGGGCCATCCTCTGTGGCTTTCATCTCCTTCCAGACCCCTCTTCTGAGTTCCAGGCCTTTATTTCCATTTCCTGCCAGATGTCACTTAGATATCCCAGATGAAACCTGAGACTCACGTCCAAGGATGAGCCCTTCCTCCCTGACACCTCTCCCTCTGCCGTCCTCTTCCACCCCCGTAAGAAACCAGAAACACAGAAGCCGTTCTAGACCATTTCTCTCTCGCTCATCCTCCATCTGATCAGTCGCCCATCAAGTGTGGCATCCACCACCTAACTCTCTCAAGCCTCTCTCTTTCTCTCCTTCCCTAAGTTAGCACTGCCATTCCGACTCTTGTTCGGTAGTGCAATATTGCACTATTACAATAGTATCTGTCGTGGTGCCTTGCACTGTTACTTCTATTTCAGCGGCCTCCTAACTGATCTCTCAGACACTGCCCATTTCCGCCCCTTCTTTTTGAGTTGGAGTCTCACTGTCACCCAGACTGGAGTGCAGTGGCCGCTCCCGGCCACCGCAGCCTCGACCTGCTGGGCTCCGGTGATCCTTCCGCCTCAGCCTTCCAAGTAGCTGGAACTACAGGCGCGCACTACCACGC
>CAUYQG010286899.1:0-10960 GCA_963574415.1 Tarsius wallacei | reverse complement strand
TCCCGGCTAATTTTCTTTTTGATTATTGTAGAGATGAGGTCTTGCCAAGTTGTCCAGGCGGGTCTCGAACCCGCGGGCTCAGGCAATCCACTCACCTCAGCCTCCCAAGGCGCGGGATTACAGGCTGAGCCACCGAGCCCGGCACCACATGTTCTTATAAGTGAACCCTGAACATTTACCATAGTACTACAAGAAAGGGATTGGCAGTAGCAAGACACTGCCAGGGGAGGAAGGGAGGGCGCACAGCATCAATAAGCATCCTGATTCCAAACCAGGTGAAGTAAGGACGAACGGAAAGCCCAAACTTCACTTATATGTTGACCATTTATGTATCTAATCCTGAATTGCACCCCACATTATTAAAATAAAATAGTAAAAAAACTCAACAGCAACAAAAAAACCAAGTCACTACTCTGTATTTAGAAATAAACATTACAGTTGCAGACACTTGCAAATAGTTCCGAGAGTCTCTTACTAGGATTGGTGTAATAGTCCAGATATTTATGCTTTTTAGGTTAAAAAAAAAAAAAGCAATGAAACAAAGAGAAAATACTGACAAGTAATCTGTTTAAGTACCCATGTGAATAGCTGGAAATACTTGGAAATATCAGTCTCTTAACTGCCGTGATATTGAATTCCTCGAGTTTTATATAATGGGCACCATGACTTTTTGTTAGGGACCACGTCAATAAAATTGTACAGTATTACATGCAAAGGAATACTGATGTTTGCACCGACTAAACAAAAATGACTTAGGGAGACTGGGATAGGAGTCATTCCATTGTGATTTTGCAAGATGAATTTTATAGTTTTACTAATCAAAGATGGTTTATTTGTAAAAAGGAACTGTCATTCAGGTATGACAGGTGCACTTAAGCGTACAGGAAACAATACCCTTCTTCTTGCCTTTAAATCAAATTAAACAAACTCTGCCTCCCATCCCCCCAGGTGTCCGGGATACCCAGTTCCAGTTACTTCCAGGTTCTCTCATTGTCACAGGATTACATCAATATCCAGGAAGTCACATTATGTGGGATGAAGGAGAGTGTCTCTAACCCTAGATCACGTGGTCCTAGCTAACACCTAGAGTTACACCTGGAAACCCTGCTTCCCTGGAGTTTCACAGCACCCTGTGCAGGGCAGGCGGGGGCCGGGCTTCTTGCTGAGGCAGAGATGCCAATGTCCGGCCTGTCCTCCACAAGCTCCAGGCTTTTGCTCTGAGGTCATGTCCATCTGCAAGGACACTGGCATGGTGGTGCCTTTGTGCCTGCATGAGGTTGGGGGTGAAAATGTGGGGCTTCCCGATGCCACCATGGGCAGCCCTAGATCCCTTGTCCCTTTGTGCAGCATGAGAAGGGAGCTCGTCTCTCAGCATTTCTACTTCCCCAAAGCTCTGTTCTCCATCCCTCCCAGGACTCCCTACGGGATCCCACTGAGGACTTAGGTTCTCACAGAATCCTGGAAAGGCCCTGATCCACATATTGTTTCATACTCTACTTGGCCAAGATACCCATAGAGGAGTCACCAGGAATAGCCACCTGGAGGAGAAGGGCACAGGCAAGAAGGAGGTATGGAGCATGTGCTGATACTCCCACCTGCCCATGAGGACTGCAGGGGGAATCCAGTAGAAAGCTGAGCCTCTGCTTCAGGGAGATCCAGGTAGAGAGCTGAGACCTGACCCTCCTTCTAGCTGAGCCCTGACCCTCCTTCAGGGGGAGTCCAGGTAGAGAGCTGAGCCCCACCCTCCTTCAGGGAGATCCAGGTAGAGAGCTGAGCCCCACCCTCCTTCTAGCTGTAGGCATGAAGGACCATTTTCTTAGTCAGACCATTGTCTTTGTCCTGCAGACTGGACTGCAGGCTTTGTCCAGGATGCAGAGTGGGGAAAGCTTGGGTATCAATAGCTGGACATACAGATAGAGAAAGAAAGGTGGAGAGGAGGAGGGGAGGAGCCCGGCATAGAGAAGGGGAGCAGAAGGGTGTTCTGAGGAGGAGGGGCACTTGACAGGTGTTAGAGCTGCGGGGTGTCCCTGGGAAGTCCTGCACTGTGTATGTGAGGCACCATTACTTTCTCCTCACGAGATGCTGAGCAAAGACCTACGTGGCTTTTCCAGGCTTTTGGGGGCTTAGATGTGTACATTTGGGCTGTTATGGTGCTGAGATTGTCCTCCAGTGGCCCGGGGCACTAAGAGCACACAGTCGTTCTGCGTCGCCACCAGGGAGTGCATTATGATTTGCAGAATTTGTGCCATGGAGGAAGGAGAGGATTCAGGACTCAGACTCAGGAGTAAGTCAAAGGTGAACCAATCCATACTTATTAGAAAGGTTAACATTTTAAAAATGGAAAATGACAAATCTTGTTAGGATGTAGAGGAAGCAGAATGCTCATTCGCTGAGAGTGGGCAGCAGATTAGTGTAGGGGCAGATACAGGCAAGACACACACAGCGGCAGATACAGGCGAGACACATATACAGGGGCAGATACAGGCAAGACACACACACCTGTGGGGCAGATACAGGTAAGACACACACGCGGGGCAGATACAGGCTAGATGTACTAGCAGGATCAGAGGCTGGGGGAGTGGCCCTGGGGAGCGTTGGTGACAAGAAGCACAAAGAGGCTTTGGAGTGTTGATAATGTCTTCTTGACTGGATGATGTGTTCAGTGTTTGATATTACAGCAAGCTGAACAGTTGTTACACGTGCACATCCTGGTATGTGGATTACACTTTAATATAACATAAAACCTAAAAGATGAGCTTAAATTTTGGTAGGCATCATTTATGGACTTTTTTCATAAGGCCCTGATTTTTACATAGAATACCGAGCAGGATTGGAAGTGAATACCGAACCACTGTGGACTCATCAAACCCTACTCCAAGGAACTGAAAAATACCATTTGTTGAAGAACCTGGAAAATGACATTATGTGTCCTTAGAGATGTCAATATCAGAGACTATTTAAGACTTTTGTTTCTCCCATAGCAACGCGAAGACCGAAAGCAGAGATCAGACACAGTCCTGCTGCTACGCATGACAGCATAGCCTGTCCTACAGTCACATTCCGCGAGTGCCTTGCCTTTATCCTCAGGCTGTGACTGTGTGGTCCCAGCCATGAGGCACACGTTCATCAGGATCCATGTGGCTGGGGGAATCTGACTGCCAGAGCCCACATGCCCTGAGGGCCTGGCTCAGCTGTATTACCTGTGTCCTGGGTCTCCTGGTGTGGTTTGTTGAAAAGAGTCTCTTTTTAGGAGCCCCGATGAGCACTGTGGTCGACTGATGTTCACCGAGTGTCTGGTTGTCCCAGGCACTGCCCTAGGCAGAGTCAACTGAGGGGAGGAGGAGATGGAGCAGTGACTAGGACCTTGGCCGGAGGGAAACCTGGCGTGTCAACATTGGTTCTAGATCAGGATTTTGTTTTTAGTTGAAGGACTCTGTGGAAGGGGTTTTCGTGTTACTTTTCTTTGGTTTCCAACCTTTCAAGGAGGTCATATTGCACTTTAAAGAAGAGAAAACAAAGTCACAAAAAGGGTAAGTGATCTGCTTAGTGTCACACTAAAGGGGGACCGAGCCAGGATTTGAACCCAGATATACAGACTCCAGAGGCTAAGATGTTAGCAGTTAAACTACACTTTTGGAGTAGTGACTACACTTATGTCACCAAAGTCCAAACAGGACGGAGCGAGATTGGCAGGCCACAGTGCCAGAGCAAAAAGTTCTGGATGCTAGAGACTAATCCACACAACAAGTGATGTCTGAATCAAGGAATCTCAGAAATCTCTGGTAAATGTTTTGCTGGAAGGTTGCAAACATAATCAAGTGTACTTAGAAGTCTAAAATAGTTTCTTACAAACCAAAAAAAGGTGCCACCCAAATCAACTTGATTCATCTTAATATTAAGTAGCCATTTTAAGTTATTCTACCTCATATGAAGAGTTTTTAATCAGTACTCCTTGATAATATACTTCAGTTGCCATGAAATTCCCCTTTGCTGTTTTTTTAGTAATCTAAAAGTATTTTCCTTCCATCTACAACATTTAAAACGCACTTATTTCATATTAGTGGAGTTTTATGTGTCTGCTAAGTGCCTTGTGGAGATAATCATGCCCCCCAGTGAAGCCAAAGCCAAGTCAATGCCAACTTTAGAGCAGTCTGCCCACTTGAGGTCGGCAGCTGTGCATTTCTAAACTCGCAGTTTAACCCTTATGACCCTTTGTTTCAACCCTGAGCCTTCTCCTTTGCTGAACGTTAATGACGTGGTGGGATCTGGACCCTGCTGTGACCCAACGCCAGGTAGCCAGCTGTGCATAGCATTGGAGGACGTAGGGTGGGAGGTCTGGAGTAGGAGACTCACTTTCTTTCTTTCCTTCTGGAACATTCATGAGCTTTCTAGATCACCGAGGCTTGGGCTGGGGAGCTGCTTCTGTCATTGGAGAACAAGTGGAGAGGCTCCTTCAGCAGTGCTCTTGCCAAGTCCTGGTGGAGTGTCTGGCTCTGGGACTGTGGGTATCCATAGTGGACCTCACGGTGGCCTCCAGGTCTCTCTCCTCCACTTTTCCTGGCTGTGGGCTTAGGTTGAGGGCATGCAGACCTTTGGCAAAGATGACACTGATGCAGGGAAACACGCCTCGAGGGACTGAGCGATGACAGCAAGGCCTGGAACCACCGAGAAGTTGGGATTATCAAAGCCTGGAAAGCAAGGCTCTGAGTTAGGTCCTCAGGCCAGGCTGATTCAGGCTTCACCCCGAGAAAAGGCTCTGTCATTCCACCTCTTATTTTGGGGCATCTCTCTCACACGCCTGGAGCAGGGGAAGCTTGCTGGGCCTGGCCCAGGCCTCACTTTGGCCTCTGGTGGGCAATCCTCCATCATGTGAGTTTTGAAGGTCACTGTCATGACTCACAAGGCCATTATCAGTGTGGACCCCTTCATATTCTGGAGTCCCGGCTGGTGAGCAGCCTCTTGTCAGTCCTGATGCTGTCCCCGAGATGTCTACCTCTGGGCACCTGTCCCAAGCCCTGTCATCCTGCTTAGACCAGGCTTGAGCACTCCACCCTGGAATGTTAGAAACGAGGCCATGTGTTGAAATCCAAGAAGTCCACTTAAGAACGGTAGAGAAAGAAGTTGTTCAAGTACTTAGGCCAGGGCCATGCACAGAGCCGAACATGGCTCAGTTGTCCACCCACTAGAACTGAAAAGGGCCTGTGGATGTGATAAACTGTGTTTCTGTCCCTGTGACTCTTATGTTCCAATGAGGCAAACAGGCCTCATGCAACCACATCCACAAGAGGGTCGGAGACAGCAAGTGCCATCTGCGGAAATAATAGGATCAGAGTGATGAACCATGAGGGGACCTCCAAGGAGGGGTGGTCAGGGTTGCAGGAAGGTGGGTCAGAACCATTTAAAGATGAGGAGGAGTGTTCTGCAGAGACTTGAGGAGGGGACCAGGCAGGAGAAAGGGAGTGAATGGACTCCTTCTATGAGAAGAGCAGGGAAGAGGCTGCAAGTGTGTGAGAGCCAGTGCCACAAGCCTACGGGGACTCCTGAGAGGAAGGCAGGTTGGGGCAAGGCCGTCAAAGCTGGTGGGCCATGGGCACCTGCTTCACTCAGTCTGAGAAGTCCCTGAAGGGCATGCAGGGTATGGCACGTGCAGTCTATGGCAGACAAGATCACTTGGGGCCGGGAGGAGATTGGATTACGAGAGGAGAAGAGGGACTAGAAGATGGTGTTCCTGTCCCTACAGCCGGGAATGCTGGCAGCAATGATGTGAGGAGTGGAGGCAGAAGACTGGTCTTGAGGAATTTGGGATAATATAGGATAGGGACCATGGGTGCAGAATGCATGTAGGTGGTGGCTGGGAGAAGTGACGAATGCCATGTGATGAAAGCTAGGAAAAGGAAAATCGAGGATGAAAAATGTAGTGTGTCATGGCCATATCACTAGAACAAGAAGGGTTCATTTGTTTCTTGCCAGGGCCCTGAAGTGGTTTCTACGACCCCATGTTCCCTACATTATCCCTGTGCCTATCACATCCCATATCTGTGTACATCTGTATATCTACCCTAGTCTATCCTATATTATCCCTTTGTCTACCTTATTCTATATCTATGTGCTTTTATATATCTACCCTGAGTCATTTCTATATTACCCCTGCATCTACCCCATCAGATATCTCTGTCCATCTATATAGCTCACCTGAATCTAACCTATATTACCCCTGTGTCTCCCCATCCATATCTATGTCCATCCATACATCTATGCTGAGTCTATCCTATATTACCCCCGTGTCTACCCCATCCCATAATTATGTCCATCTATATACCTGTGCTGAGACTATCCTATATTATCCCAGTGATTCTCCCATCTCATATGTATATCTATCTATATATCTACCTCGAGTTAACCCTATATTATCCTTGCATCTGCCTCATCCCATAATATGTATATCTATATATCTATCCCGAGTCTATTCTATGCTATCCTTCTGTCTACCCCATTCATCTATGTAAATATGTTTATCCACCCCAAGTCTATCCTATATTATCCCAGTAACTCTCCCATTCCATATCTATATCTATCTTTATATCTACACTGAGTCTATCCATATTATCTCTGTGTCTACCCCATTCCCTCTCTATGTCCATTCATCCATATACCCTGAGTCTAACCTATATTACCCCTGTGTCTACCCCATCTCATATCTATGTCCATCTGTACACTTACCCTGAGTCTGTCCTGCTAATCCTATGCCTACCACTTCCCATATCTATAGATATCCATACAAGGTCTAACAATTAAGTTCACAAACTTTCCACCATGATCTTATGTCGGCAGCACTGTACAAACAACTCAGCAAGGTTTCATAACCTTGGTATATCAGTGTCTTATAACTGTGTTTGTGTCAATATGTGGTAGTGTCTTGCTGAGCGGTATTCATTTTTGTTGTTGCATGTTTTTGTGCACCATTGCAAGAATGTCAGAGCTTGAGTTAGAGCAATGAACAAACATTAAATTTCCTGTTATACTTGGCAAGAGCGGAGGTGAAATCAGAGACACTCTAGTCCAAGTTTATGGGGACAATGCAATGAAGAAAATGGCAGTGTAAAAATGGATTAAACATTTTTCTGAGGGAATAGAAAGCTTCACTGATGAAGAGAGGTCAGGACGGCCAGTAACAAGCAGAACTATCAAAAACATTGCAAAAATCTGAATAGTGCGTCAAAATCATCGGCTGACTATGAGAAGCATAGCAGACAAAATAAATATTGGTAGAGAAGCAAGGAAATGTTAACTGAAAATCTTGGCACAAGAAAGGTGTGTGCAAAAATCCCAAAAGAGCTCTTGTATTACAACAATACACCATCTCACACAGCACGGCCTGTGAGGGAGTTTTCAGCCATTAAACAAATAAGCTGTATTGGAATACCCTCCCTACTCACCTGATCTGGCCCCCCAAAATAAAGAAAATATTGAAAGGAAGACATTTTGATGACATTTAGGGCATCAAGGATAATACAATGACTGCTCTGATGGACATTCCAGAAAAAGAGTTCCGAAATTGTTTTGATGGGTAGACTAGGCATTGGCATTGATGCTTAGTTTTTCAGGGGGAGCACTTTGAAAGTGACCATAGTGATTTTTAGCGATGAGGTATGTAGCACTTTTCCTAGGATGAGTTTATGAATTTAATAGTCAGACCCCATATATTTTACCTTGAGTCATTCATGTATTATTCCTGTGTCTACCCATTCCATATCTATGTACATCTATCTACCCTGAGTCTATCCTATATTATCCCTATGTCTTCCTCAACCCATATCTTTGCCCATTTATATATCTACCTTGAGTCTACCCCCATAGTATTCCTGTGTCTCTTCCATCTTGTATCTATTTACATCTATATATCTATGCAGAGCCTATCTTATATTGTCTCTGTGTCTAACCCATCCTATATCTATGAACACCTATGTATCTACTTAGAATCTAGATTATATTATTCCTGTGTCTACCCCATCCCATATATATGCATATCTATATATCTACCCCGAGTCTAGCCTGTTTTCTCTTTGTGTATTATAATACAGAGAGGAAAATTACACTTTAGAATTATAGGGAAACTGGTCCTAGCATATAAAATGAGTATGCAGTAAGCAGGGCCTTGAGCACTTTCTGCCTGAATCCAGGGTATTTTCTTTAATCAGCACTGAGTTTATCTTTTGCTTACCGATCAGCAACTACCTTTGTGAATATTTATTTATTATATTTCAGCTGTAAGATATATTCCCATAATTTAAAACACCTGCAATATCTATAAACATTCATAATTTTATAAATTATCTTTCCCATCAGCTATTATGAGTATTATTAAACACTCTTTATAGCATTGTCTTCTGTACAAACTGTCATCCTGCAAATGTTTCTTTCCAAGAGAACTAGACCAGAGCATCAACATATGGGGAAGACACAGGTAAAGGGTCTAAGAAAGTTTCCATAAGAGGGAAAAAATGAAATATCATGGATAAAGAATATCCAACATAATTAAAGCCAAGACTGCGCCTCTCTACAGGGGTGAGGCACAGTTGAATGTGTAGCTTGAGTTTGTGCATGAGGAGTAAGTGAAGTACATAGTTTAAATCCTGGGAGAACATTTGATCTGGGAAAGGGATACATTCGTGTGGAGTAGCTGGTTGACCTATGCCCAGATCGTGTTAGTCTCAATTACAACTTGTGCTATTTGCTGGTCCCGAAAGGTAGGATGGAGATTGTGTGATTGTCTCTCTGTCTTCCGCCAGGGCTGCATAAAGGTTGTATCCTGGGTCATTCTTGGCTGCACGCCTACGGTGCCTTCTTGCAGGGAGGTCTGTGGCTCTGCCTAGCCAACCTGTCTAATGACATCTTTCCATGCTAATGTCACAAACCACCTCTGGCAGCACAAATACCTTCTTTGCTAAGCTGTAAAGTAGAGCAATTTATTAATTTTGAGTGAATTGTATTTATTCCCTTCCTTACCTCTAATGGGAAGAGACCTCACTATACACTAGAAAACATATCCTGAAACTGCTGAGTCGCACTATTAAATGAACTGAATCAGGAAGCCCCATTGCTGCTGGGAATTTTGATTACAAGCTTGTTTTAATAAACTCAGGTTTACTTCTGAGATCCTCATTTTCTTTAGGCATTCAGTTGACGAAGACAGCCTAACTCTCAGCTGTCACTACAAGAAATTAGATTTTATGGTGAAGAAGAAACAGGTCTGCCATTGACGATATGGCGGTCTGAGCATTATCAAATGCCTATAGACTGCTTTGCTGTGGGAGGTAACCGATACTAAAAGCTTTTGGAAACTGAGGTTTATGGAATCAGGCCCAAGTCAATGATGTTTTGTTTTATCTGAGGTATTTGAATAAGAGATTAGTTGCTCTATTTAGTATTGATAAAATATATCTATTAGTATGTTCTAATACCATGAGTAAGCCCCAGTTTTATCAAGATATGAAGCCCCTCTACAATAAGCAGAAGTTAAGTCAGAAAAGATTAAAAAATTCCCACCAGCTCTTTGAGGAACAGAGGAAGAAAGATTCTAGAGATATCATGGACCGAGTTTCATTGTACATGGGTTTATTTCTCTTGGACCATTAATAATCAGATGTTAAATTTAAATTTTCTCCTTTAGAAGGTACAAAGATTGAGAGTCCATCCTACTTTATTATAACTTGATTTAAAAACAAAACTCTCTACAGCAGCAGTCCCCAACCTTTTTGGCATCAAGGACTGGTTTCGTGGAAGACAATTCTTCCGTGGATGGGGGGATGGGAGGTTTGGGGTTGGGGAGTGGTATCATCAGGCATTAGATTCTCATAAGGAGCATGCAACCTAGATCCTTTGCATGTGCAGTTCACAATAGGGGTCATGTTCCTATGAGAATCTAATGCCACTGCTGATCTGACAGGAGGTGGAACTCCATTTGCCTGTCACTCACATCCTGCAGTGCAGCCCAGTTCCAACAGTCTGGGGACCTGCTGGGGACCCCTGCTCTACAGAACTTAAGATGCTGGCTCCAGTCCTGAATTTTCACCAGCTTATAAAGTTTTCAGTCTTTGTGTCCCCAGGGCCACAAAACACTGGACTGTGACATCGCCTTGCATGAGGCTTCCCAGGAGGAAATGAAGGCATTGGGGCTCTGGGGATTTAGGCCCAGTACAGGTGACATCCCACCTCTGAGTCTTTGGCATGTGGGAGGGGCAGACATGAATGTATGCAAACAAGCAGAGCAGACTGGGGTGGGTCATAACCCTGACAGGTCTCATGGGAGAGTGTGATGCCACCCATGGGCAGGATGTGGGATCAAGAACAACAAAGGGCAGAAAGGAGATGCAAGTACCCTGCTGGGATGTGAAAAGGAACTTGTGGTCACTGTCAGCTGTGGTCCTGGGTTATTGAAAAGACAAGGAAATGCCAGCACTGATTTATGAAAATTGTGGTCCATTTTATCTTCTTTTATTTTTATTTTTGGAGACAGGGTCTCACTCAACCTCCTGGGCTCAGGTGATCCTCCCTCCTTGGCCTCCGAAGTACTGGGATTCCGGGTATGAGCCACCAAACTTGGCCCTAATTGTGACATAATTTAAATGTTTGCATTTAATAAGTTTCAACTGCTAGCATTCCAAAAAATGCAATTGGTGAGAAATCACAGGGTTTGTTTTTAAAAAGCAGTATGAGGCTGAGGTCAGTGGATTGCCTGAGCCCGCGGGTTCGAGACCCGCCTGGGCAAGCGAGACCTCATCTCTACAATAAATCAAAAAACCAGCCGGGTGTGGTAGCGCGTGCCTGTAGTTCCAGCTACTTGGAAGGCTGAGGTGGAAGGATCGCCAGAGCCCAGCAGGTCGAGGCTGCGGTGGCCGGGAGCGGCCACTGCACTCCAGTCTGGGTGACAGAGTGAGATTCCAACTCAAAAATAAAAAAA
>CAUYQG010286886.1:0-53018 GCA_963574415.1 Tarsius wallacei | reverse complement strand
TACCCTTACTGATGAAGTGTTCTCCCCCCCAGCCTGGCAGTTTCCCACTACAACCAATCCAGTTCTTATAGTATTATGATAATTGTTCAAGGTCCGCTTATGAGTGAGAACATGTGGTACTCAGTTCTTTGTTTCTGTGATGGATTACTCAGTATTATAGACTCTAAGCCCATTCAAGTTGCTGTGAAGTTGATAATTTTGTCCTTTTTATGGCTGAGTAATATTCCATCGTGTATATGTACTTCATTTTTTAAAAATCCAGTCCTCTTTCGATGGGCAGCACGGTTGGTTCCGTGTTTTTGCTATTGTGAATAATGCTGCGATAAACATGCATGTGCAGGGGTCTTTTTCATAGAGTGATTTGAGTTTCTGATGGTGCTGTCATTAAGCATTTGGGCTCTGGAATCAAAGTGCCTTGGTTCAAAATTTATTTCTGCCACTTACATGCTCTATCAGCTTGAGAGAGTTACTTAACCTCTCTATGCTCCAGGATTTTTGCTAGTAAAATGGAGATAGTGATATGACCCCCCCCTCACTATGACCATCATGATCATATGCCCTGAATACTCATGTTTTTCCTGAAATTAAGAGGGAGATCCCTGCTTCCTAAACTTACATATTTGTGGTGTACCCTTGTTGTAAGTTTTTTGATGTTACTTGCTTCTTGTGGGTCTTCTATTAGCAGCTTTTAATTGAATGTTGTGTTTTGACCCAGTCTGTAAGACTTTTGTTAACAAAAGAATGTTATCTATTGCATGGGAAGATGCTTATATATTGTAAAATTTAAAGCAGTTTAAAAAAGAAAAAAAAATGGGGATAGCAATAGAAGCTTCCTTGTAGAATTTCCATAACTATGAAAAATAAATGCATTTTAAACGCTTTGCATAGCTCCTGACATACAATTATCATTCAATAATATTAGATGAATTATCTTTATAGTATTTTGTATCTATACAATGCTTTTAGTCATACATAATGTTTAAAGCTTCTGCACACACGTTTATCAACATTACAGAATACAGAAAGAGTACTGATCATGAAAATGGTGCAGTTCTTTCACAGTTTAAACAAACTCATGGAGAAACTGAGACCCAGAGATTCAAGTGACTTGTCTAAGGTTATGCAGCAAGTAGGTGGAGGATATTCAGAACTTATACCTAGTTCTTCTGATTTTATGTTTAATATTTCTTTTATGACTAGTCATCATAGAACATTTCAAAAGGACTTTAAGTTAGTCATTGAAAGAGGAGAAAATTTTTATATTATTTTAATTACCAAGATGTTATTATTTGCTAGTATTTTTCCCATCAGTATTTTGGTTAATATATCATGTCATACTTTTACTCTCAAGGTATCAGTACTTGTTTTTTTTTTTCCAGTGTCTTGTATATTTTGCATTTTCTTGTACAATACCTGGCCCATAGTAAGCACTTATCTTTCTCCTCTCATTGAATTTCCTGCCTCTTCTTTGCTCCTTTTTTCCCTTTCTTCTATTCCTTTCTTATTTTCTTGGTCTCATTTTCTTAAGATAATGATCTTCAAATTTAGTATTCATTAGATTCTCTTGAGAAACTTGTTAAAAAGAAGTGTCCTGTGCTTTACTTCATGGATTCTGATTAATTAGGCTTAGAGTAGGAATAAGAAGGCACATTTAAAAAATAAATATCTCCATTGATTCTGGTACTGTTGAATCTTCCTTCAAAAATGTATTTTCCTAGATATTTAGGTTTAATCCTTGGAAAGATCTATAGTTGCTGAACAAGGATATTTTCACTGGGGAAAAGCATATAAAGCCACAACATTGGTGGGGTTTCTAGCCCTTCAAGTCCCAGGAGAGCATGGGAACTTGGGACTTGGGTAGACTTCACAACTGAGACACTCATTTTACATGGGGAGATGAGATGATCCAAGAAAAGGATAACGCAGACGAGGTGGCTTCTGTGGACAGAGCTGGAAATCTGCTTGACTCTGAGGGAAGGAAATGGGGTGCACTCTCTTTCCAAATAAACAACTAAAATGACTTTGGTTAAGGACTGTTTGAATGAGTCATGTCAATCTATTTATTCTTCCATTCAATAAACATCTACTGAGACAGACATTATAGTATGAATAGGAATGTTGTGATAATCAAAACCTAAACCTATTTCCAAGGATATCACAGTTTAGTGGAGGTGTGATGGGCATGGGGCACGCATGGTGAAGAAGAAGAGACAGGAATAAAAAGAAGTAAGCAAAACATTACAGAGCAGCAGGGCTGCAGTTGTTCTGAAAATTTCTTCAGAAGGCTTCTGAGAGAAGTTGAGATTGAAGTTGGCTTTTGATGACTCAGTAGGAGTTTCTCCAAAGTAGAAGGATATATTGCAGCAGATGAAATAGCTTGTCAGACAGTCATATTACTTAAAACGTCATGATTATAGCTCATCCTGGGGTTTAGTGAATCAGTTTAAGAACTCAAAACTAGTGTTTGTCAATTGCCTATCTGGTCTCTTTGTCTTTCAGGTTTCTGCTGCATTTGTGGTAGATTATCTGTTTCTCCAGCCAGCATCGGTTGCTCGTCTTTTGGCACAGTGGCCTCTAGTTCTCTAAGGACCGAATGCTCATGGTTTGTTTGTCTCAGATTTCCTTCTCTCTCCAGCTTCTTGCTATTGGGGCTCTTTCTCATTGTCTCATTCAATCAGCTTTTCTTGAGCCTTTTAATTTATTGTAGTCGACTGCTGCGGACAGCAGTTACCTTTCTGTTAGTCTCTCTTCATCCTCTTCCAGCTCTGCAAAAACAGCTGGGTTATCTCAGATATTGACTTATTATTTTCTCACAGAGTGAAGTTATTAACATCTTTCAAGAGTGTCAGTCTCTGAGGAAGATGAAGAGGAGGTTGCTGAGGGCAAGGACCTAATAGGGAATCTTGACTGACAGGGTGAAATTTCAGGGCGACAATAATGAGGACAATGATGCAGTCAAAAATTGAGATTTGAGGAACACCTTAAAAAGGGATGTGGGCTGTGTTAAGGGACATCTCTCTGACTGTAGTATGCTGAACAGCAGGTTTGCAAATAGTACTGTAGTTGCTTATCCGGAAGGTCTCTCAGTTTCAAGAAAATTGGGGCTTAGAATGCTGGATAAATCTCCTGCCAAGTCAGCAAACGATGAAGTCTGTCAGACAGTGTGAGACTCACCAAGAATTCAGATCTCTGTCCACTGTCTCTTTATAAACTTTTGGTTTCAATTTCCTTCCATTTTCACAAGCCTCATATGTTTTGCTTTAACCTTCCCAATGGATACATGAGACTAAAGAACAGCCAGCCTATATTTGGGGACCACAGTAAGTCAGACAGAAAAAGATGGTGGGGTCTGGCAAAGCCTTTTTTCTAGAGCAGCTACCAAATGTTACTGAGCTGTCTAATTTCCCTTGTAAAAAGGATAAGAGAGGCTTCAGGCAGTAGGCAGGAAGCCGGGTTCCCATGGATGGGTACGTGCAACAGGAGAAGGGAGAGGCAGGAGATTCCATTTAGTTCACGTGCCTGCCTGTCAGCAGAGTGTCAATTAAATCACACCAGTCCGAGTCCTTTTAATATTTAAGTGCTGGAAAAAGACACAGTTTCTATAGTATTTTATGAGAAAATATGATTACTTTATAACTTTTGCATGAATAAAACTATAATTGAAATTAACAATTATGTACCAAGTTTTAACTGTCATTCATTGAGTACTTATTATGTCTCAGGAGCTGTTCTCAGAGCTTGAAATACAAGATCTGATTAATGCCAAACAACAACTGCATTGTGTCGCTAGATTTATTGTACAGATAAGAAACTGAGGCTTAGAGAAATTACTTTTTCAGAGTCTAGAGTGCTAACCATTACACAATGGAACCGAGAAATTACTTTTTCAAGGGTACATGGTCAGTAAGTGGCTAACCCTGATTTCTCTGACTTTAAATTGTGTGCTTTGGGTTGCTATTCTTCATTGTATAGTGTACAAGACACAAGGATGTGTTTAAAAGTGTGACAATCTCTATTTTCAATGTATACATCTTTTTATAGATTCTAAATTCTTCACATTTTATTCAAACCTGCTGACTCTCTTTTAATCTTAGTGAAGAGGAAAGGGAAAAAACATTATCTAATCGTAATCTTAAATGAAAACAGTTACTAAGCTACTTCTTAAGACTTATATTGATGGTTAAAGAATCATCCTGTAACCCATCTTTCAGTGAATTATCAATTGTTATCGTTGTTCTCTGTGTTTCAAAGTTCCTACTGGTGTTTCTTTTATAATATAATTCAAAGTGACTTTTCTATAGAGAATCAATGCTATGTTCCATGGGAGAAGAGAGTCCACCATTCTTATAGATCAATCTGATTTCCATTGGCCTCATCTCTCTCGCCTCTCACCAAAACCCTGAGAGCCAATAATTATGTAAAACACCATTAACAAGAACTCAGAATGGTGAGTTGATGGGCACTTGTTGACTTTGACCTCTGACATCGGCTCCTTTCCCAACAGCTTTCTGCTGTCCTTCTCACTGCACACAGCCTCTCAGCGTCAAACATGTGCCCTGATATCTTCTAGCCAAGCTGACTAAAGCTAGGCTCATCCTATAGTCCCTCTCTTGAATTTGAATCTGAAGCTGAGTGAAAAGAGATTAAAATGGCTTGTGTTTGTCTATTTGCCAGCCTGTTTCTGTCACATGACCATGCCTACATTCTTGCTTCTTACACATCTAGAGCTGCCATGTTTTTGTTCCGTTCCTACGTAGGTACTCAACTTCCTACCCCAGAATTTCTTTTTGCTTATATTGGCTAGAGGTGGGTTCTCTTGTTTACTGCCAAATAATTGTAACTGACTCTTTTCTGGTTACCTCCCTGTGTTTATTTATTTGCTCAGTGAATATTTACTAAGTATCTACTATGTCCCAGGTCCTTGGCAGGGACTTCCACTACAACTGTAACCAAGACAAACAACATCACTGGTCTTAAAAGACTTACCTAGTGTGGGATAGATAAGAGAATAGACAACTTGTTATAATAAGAATCTCATTGCACTTTGTGGAATGTGCACCCACCCAAGATTTTCAGAAAGGTCCATCAGAGAAAGCTTCCTGGAAGAAGCAAAATGTATGCTCAAAGTGGAAGGATGAGTAAGAAGAGTTTGACTTGTGAAGAGGTGGAGAAACAATGCCCTCAGATGAGGGAATGCAGAGGGTGGAGGTGGAGGGAAGAGAGAACAGATGCATTTGGGGTACTCAAAGCAATTTGACCAGGCTAGAGCATAGCACACAGTGGGGAAGGGGATGGATTAAGTTGAAGATATAAAGGAGAAAAACCAGACTATGAAGAGTCATAGATTATAAAGAATTTCTATTTAATTGGAGTCAATGGGAACCACTGAAGAATTTTAAACAATGAAGTAACATTATAGCTTTGTGTTGTTGAATGACATTTCTGGCTACAGTGTAGAGAACATCTTGGAGGGGAACAAGTTGGCCTTGGAAAGGGCTGCTGCAGGGCCAGATATGGCAATGGCTGAAGCCAGAGTCATAACAACAGGGATAGAGAAAAGATGGCCATAGGGAAGCAAAATCTAGAACACAGAGGGCATAGTGGTCATTTGGACAAGGGAGTCGAGGCCAAGCAAGTGTAGAGCAGAGGATAAAGAGCAAGCATGCACTCTGCGACCATGGGACAGTTAGGGCTATGCTCTGAGATGAGTAGACTTTGGGTGAAGTAATGAACCCATTCTCTCAAATTTGGTTTGTGCCCTCTATGAACTCATCATCTAAAAGTATTGGAAAACATCAAAAATACAAGCAAAGTGTGTAGGTATGAATTTGTGGATGATGGAAATTAATTTATTTGTTCTGCTTGAAAGAACAAATAGATGAGAAGAATGCAGAGAATGAATGAAATGCTTGAAAAGAAAGCCAAGAGTCTGCTCTGTCTGACAATCCTACACAAAATGTGAAGTAATGAGGATCCTAGGTGAAGCTTTGCTGTCTGGAGTTTGTGTGCTGTGAGGGGAAAAATTGTTCTTGACCATGGCAGAGCTGGTTATGCATTCCATTAGCAGCACGAACCCATGGTGTGTATACCTCAGGGCTGTTTGTCTCACTGAGAGCTGGGTATGTGGGAATGTTTATACTGGGGCTATTTCAGCCCAGGTTGGTGGATAATTAATGAGTTTGTTTTTGAGCTGGTGAGTTGGAGCAGACACAATGCCGGCAGGTGCCTTTGTCTCAATCCCCTCCATTCATCTTTATCGGATTTGCCAGACTCTCCTTCACTCTCTTTTCTTTCTTTACTTTACATTGAAGGCAGCTGGGAATGGATCTGCAGGACTCTCCCAGGACAATAATAGTGGGAATGTCCTCTGTGTGTTTATGCCTTTTCTAATGGCTGTTGTCCACCCCCAACTCATCCTCATTCCTCATCTTTTATGTCTTGAGTAGACCATGGAGAAATGCATTCTAAAGAAATAGTTACCAGAAATTTCCCAAAATGGCTTTTCAGTAATGAACTCAATTGGTCTTTTGGTTTTTCACTCTCTTTCTTTTTGTCTTTGTTATAATTCACATGTGTGATATTGAGTTTTAGCCATAGTCTCATGTGAGACTCATTGGAACATTGCTGCATAACTAGTTTCTTGTTTTCTCCTCTATCTGAAAAACTCCCATCTAACCTCTAGGTTCAACCCTAATGCCATCTTCTGGTATCGTCTTCTCAACCCCCTTCCACTTTGCTCCTCCTCGTCTTCTCCGGCAACAATAAATGGCATACTCAGTTGCCCAAGGCAGACACTTTCCTATTCTTCGTCTCCCATGATTAATTGATGATCAGATTCTGTTACCATATTCATTTAACGTCCCATGTTATATTTGCATCACTACTCTCAGAACATTTTTTCAAGTCACTATCTTTCTTGGCCTAATTTTTAATGATAGAATTAGGAACTTAAACATTCATACAGATTTGTATGGAGTTCATTATTTTTTATTTGAATTATTCTAACAGCATCCTAATGGAAAGTCTTCCTTACATTTTCTCTTATTTGTACTTCCCTAATCCATGTTTAGAGGATATAAATAAAGGCCTGACTATTTTATTCCCTTGTTTAAAAATTTTCAGTGAGTTCCCACTGTTCTCAAGACTGGACAAATTACTAAGCATCTTAATGGCTAAAGCTAGGCTTATAGTCAGAGTTCCCCTTTCCTTGAAAATTTCTTACTATTTTTCTCCTTAAAATTTTGTGCTCCATCTAAAACAAATCAGAATTTAACCATGTACTTCCTTCTTCCTAGGATGTCTTTGTGCCCCTCCTCCTTCCTCATCTACCCTCACCTGAATAACTTCTACTCACTATTCATTTCTACTTATATGTCATGTAACCAGGAAATCTTTTCCTGACCTCCTCCTAGCCAGGGTTATACGCTCCTCCCATGTGCTCTCAGAGTTCCTGTGTTTACCCACATCACTATTCATTACAATGTATTAGAATGGTTTCTTTGAATATCGTTTTTGTACTAGATTCTACGTTTTTTTAGGGCAGGAATTGCGTTTCATTCACTATTATTTTATTCTCAGTGCATATTCTGGTATATTAGGTGCTGAATTATTAGAAGGCCACAGGCAGCATTATTTATTATTTTCCCTGTATTCTCTGCTGGGTGCCTTGTTTATGTATTTATAAAAGCATGAACAACATTGCTTTGTAATTTTCTGTTATGTGTCTACGTCCCCCACTAGGTGGTGTGTTCCTCATTGGCTGGGACCATATTATATCCATTTCTGTATCCTGTACGAAACTTAATATAATTTCTGGACATTAGTCAGTACCTATTATGTGCAGGTTCTGGCTAGACATTGAAGATATCATGATGAGCAAATACTTATGCTCCTAATGTTGATATAGTTTATGTCCTTGTCATTAATTAGCTATGTGATGTGAAGAAACAGCATTTTCACCTGTACAGTGAATGATTCCTAGATGATCCTTAAGGCTTAAGACATTTTCCTTCCACAACCAGCATTCTGGAATTCTGACTCTTGACCCAATTTACATGCTGCTCATGCTAAGATGTCTGGGGAATAAGAGATGTTGGAAGGTGCTGTTCTTTCTTAATGCTTGCTCTGTAATGCAGCTATTTTTTGATTCGTACAGCCGATACTTAGTTTGTAGGTGTGGGGCACGAGGCTAGGTTCTGTTGCTTGCAAGAAGCCCCTCTTACAATCCCTAGATTCACATGCAGACCTTGTTACAATCCCTAAATCCAGGCAGCCTTAGACAGCAGATCTGAAAATCCTTGGGAGGTTACTATGGAACGGAACCTCTCAGCATCACCCTGTGCTGTAAGCCAGAGGGGAGATGGAATGGGAATTATTATTATTGCCAAATGCCTGGTGACAGTTCCTATAAGTTTTGGGAAGAAGCTGAGACTCTTGATTCCTTGTCCTTTTTCTAGTGTGGATGCTAAGTTTGGGAATACAAGACAGACTGTGTTTGCACAGTCTTCCTTAATCTTGCCAAACAGGAATGATATGGAGAAAATTGTCTTGGAGCCTCTTGGCAGGAGATGGTCACATGCAGCTTACCAAGGTCTTGGTGAACATCTCTTGAAATGAGGGACTTTCCCTCCTGAACAGACGCCTAGCAGCTGTCCCCTTCCATCTTCTGTGAACACTCAGGGCACCCAGAGGCATGATTAAGATAGATATTGCATCTCTTCTCAGGAGGTGAACAGGGCATCCATGAAGCTCCCTGCATGTCCTCTACTCCTGGGAATACCTCATGGCCGAGTGTCAAATGCTCAGCTACCTCCTCAGCTCCCTGAAACAGATCTCCTTACAACAGCCTGGCTGGGAAGCCAAATCCTGCAAATCCATTTGAGGAAAGAAAAGCCTCTTAACTTAATTTCTTTCTCAGAATTATTTATGTCCCTGATCAAAAAAGTGCTCTTTTACCCTTGCAGTGTCTTCTAAATGATGTCAGATGTTACAGATGTCACCCAGTGGCAGTATTCTCAAGTTGCAGGCTGCTTAATGCTTTGGAAATGATGTAAGGCTGAAAGCTGAGTGAAGTGCAGTGGTGGGGAAAGCTTATTTCCAGGGTCCAGCATCCCCAACCCATCTGAATTAGGGAGACCCATGAGTTATGGCAGCTGAATAAGCTTCAGAATGATGGTTCCTTCAATTGTTAAAGACAGACCTAGGAAGCTCCATTTACCAAAGTGCCCTCCAGTGGCTTCTCTTCTAGCAGGCACTAAATGTATATAATGGGGAAGTCTTGGACTATTTTCTGTCTTTTCTGATTTGGGTTAGAGAGAGGTCTCTGTGCTGAGGTGCATAATGCCTAATTATTATGAGTCAGATTTAGTGCCACTGCTATCTTATTATCCAAAGTTTTTCTAGTCTGGTCTGATTGCTGAAGAGTGAAAACAACTGTGCCCCAAAGATTAAGATGCTCTTATATATAAAATGGGAATAATAAGAGTTTTTCTTACAGAGCAAAGGCACTTTGTATATCCTCTGATGTCAGATACAAGGCAGTTGACCAACTCAAAATTTTCATATAATTTTGTTTATTTCCATCATAGCATTTATCATCCTCTGAAATTATCTTGTTTAGTTTTTGTTCACTGTTTATTGTTTACCTTTCTTGCTCTACCACCCATTGAAATGTAAGATCCAGCATTTGGGAATTCAGTATTTCTAAGTTCTGGTTAAGTTAGGTTATATCACAGAAGACCAGTGAACTCCCTAAGGACAATTACAAATGTCAAGTAAAAAAACATGTATTTGAAGACATCAGAAACATACTGAGGCATTGAGGACTGGAGGCCAAAATACCTCTAAAAAGGAAACCTCAAGAATATAATACAATATTTCACAATACTTGTTTTTGGAGTGGGTTGGGGTGGCATTTGATGGTTCTGAACTTAAAGCAAGAGGATTAGAATTCAGACAAAGGTCTCAGGCAGAGGACTACTGCAAAGACGCACATAAATGAGCAGAATTATTGTCAGTTTTCTGGAGCTTGAGGGACAAAATTTGGAGATTTGAGGGACTAGGATATTGCTCAGAAGAGGAGGTGGGAAAACTGAGCCTACAACATGGCCAGTTTTTGCTCAACACATTTGCCAAAGTCTGAGATTGCAGGGACAGAAAACTAATAATCTTAGCAGAAAGCCTTTGAAAAACAAAACTCAGACTGTAGGAGCCTTATAATGAAAATTAGAATTAGAATTAAGGACTCACCAATATGAATGGTACCTGGTGAAAACCCCAGGCCCTCAGTTGGGACCTCTAAAGGAAAACCAGCAGTAGACAGAGTCTTACCAAAGTTGTATTCCTTTCTTAAAGTGATTTTGTCAAGGTACCAGCTTCACCCTCTCTGTCTAGCAGAGGAAAGAGTAAACACTCTCATGAGGAATATAACTTTATTTGAATATACTATAATTTATTATACTTGGTGTCACACAGTCAGTGAAAAAAATTGCCACAAATTATAAGAAATGGCACCAAAAATGAAAAAGGGGAAAATAGACCATAAATAATGCAAACACTTAATTCACTTCTAGGTCTTTATCAGACAAAAACTTTAAAAACTTTGACTAAATATTCAAGAAAACAAAGGCAAGAGGGACAAAAATAGAATTTCAACAGAAAACTGGAATTTAAGTTTTTTAAAAAAATCAAAAGGCGCTGTGGTAATTACTCAAATCTATGCATAATAAAATTTCACAAACACAAGCACATGATCCAAAGAAGTTCTTTACTTTATAAACAGCTAATGGTGTTGTACCAACTTCATTGCCTTGTTTTGATAATGTACATTGATAATGTAAGACATTGTAATCAGGTATATGAGAATGTTACTATTTTTGCAACATCTTGTGAGTCTTAAACTACTTCTAAATAAGATGCTATAATATAAAATGCCTGAAAAATCAAATATAAGTAATATAACTAAAAAAATACAATAGCTGAAGTTAAGAACTAAATAAACAGATTTAACATTAGATTTCAAATAGCAAAAGAGAAAAATACAGGTCAATATAAAATATCCAGATTGAAGCACAAAGAACAAAATATATGCAAGCACATAAAATAGATTAAGAAAAATATTGGTTATAGAAAAAAATCTAAAATAATGTAAATATAGTCCAAGAAGTAGAAGAAAACAATAATGGGTTAGAAAAAAAGTATTTGAATGTTTGATAATGTTTTACATACTCATAAAAAGCAGCAAACCACAAATTCAAGAATCTCTATTAGGAGAAATATAAAGCAGGATAAATAAGAAGAAAACTAAGCACATAACAGTGAAGCTACAAAAAATCAAAGGCAAAATGAAACTCTTAAACCAAAGAAAAAATACCCATTGCCTTTAAGGAAATGTTGAGAAAAGTTACAGCTGGTTTTTCATCAAAACAATGGAAGACAGAGGACAATAGAATAGTAACTTTAATATGCTGAAGTAACCAACTCCAAAACAACCCCGTCATCCTAGAATGATATCTTTAGCAAAGTTACCTTTCAAAATTAAGTAAAAAAATTTGCTGCCATCCAACAAAATTTAAGAGAACATGTTACTAAGTATACGTACACTAAAAGGATTAGTAAAAGGATTGCTTTAGACAGAAGAGAAATAAACCCAGATATAAGCAAGAAAATACAAGAATAAACGAAGAACAATAGAAAGTGTTATTATGTATACAAATATAGAAGACTATTACCTATACAAAACCATAATAATAATAATTTATTTTGTGGGGTTTAAAATAGAAGTAGGTTTAAAATGCTTATCAGTTAAACACACAACATTTGAGAGCAAAGATAATATATTTAAAATATTTTAGTGTTTTAGCACCAAAAGTCAATGGTAAAGCTAATAATCTCTAAAAAATTGTAATTAGCTAAAATGCACATTATGATGTCTAGGATTACTTCCAAAAGTAGTATAACTAATAAACAAATACAGGGAGAAAGTGAAATAATAAATAATGATTAATCAAACAAAAAAAGGTCAACAAGAGAGAGAAAAGGAACAGGAAACAGATCAAATAGAAATAAACAGTAACCTAGTAGATAGAAATTCACATCTCTCCATAATTACATTCAACGTAAATGTACAAAATATTTTAAGTAAAATACTAAGATTGTTAGACTGGATATAACCTACTTATAAGAAATATACCTCAAATACAACATTTCAGAATGTTTGAAAATAAATGAATGTTCAAAGATGAAATGTACAAAAAGTAAATTAAAATAATTATTGGCTCACTTACACATTTAATAAATTATTGTTGGATGAATATATATTATTCCTATTCAAATCCTGATGGTAATGAATAATTCCAACTATTTTATATGGCAAATGCTTTATAAAAATACATATTTGACTTAAAAGTTAGTATTTACTGACTGTACTGGTGGTCAGAGATAAACAAATCTAAGATGAAAATTTTAACATGGATAATTAGTGAAACTGAAAAAGAAGGAAAATCTTTTTGATATTTAGAGGGTTGCATTGTCCACATATTCAGCAGTAAAAGCCTCTCATTTATTTCTTATTTCTGGTTTATCTGGTATTTCTGCTTGAGTATAAGCTCTGAAAGACAGGCATTTGGTCAAATCAAATTCCAAGGACCTGCTACTGTTAGTCAAGGACCAGTGTCCATGGGTTGTAATAAGAATAGTGGCTACATGGAAATTAAGAGTTAAAAAGGATTGTCTAAAGGAGTGGCTGGGTGCAGAGGATGACTTGAAAGGGTAAATGTTTCTTGTATTCTACAAAAACATAAAACCCAACTAAAACTTTTCTACTTTTAGTGCTATAAAAAAGATTATAGTAATTAAAAAATATGCATTCATGGCAGGTGCAGTGGTTCATGCCTGTAATCCCAGACTTTGGGAGGTGGAAGTGGGAGGATCACTTGAACCCAGGATTTTGAGACCAGACTGGGCAACCTAGTAAGACCTAATTTCTACAAAAATAAAACAAGTTAGCCAGGTACAGTGGCTCATGCCTGTAGTCCCAGCTACTTGGGAGGCTGATACAGGAGGGTCACTTGAGCCCAGGAGTTGGATTAGGAGTGGTGATCAGTGATTGTGCCACTACACTCCAGCTTAGGCAACAGAGTGATACCCTGATTCAAAAATAAAAAT
The DNA here is from genome assembly GCA_963574415.1 of Tarsius wallacei. Classification (NCBI taxonomy): domain Eukaryota; kingdom Metazoa; phylum Chordata; class Mammalia; order Primates; family Tarsiidae; genus Tarsius; species Tarsius wallacei. The sequence goes on along the minus strand of CAUYQG010286886.1, from coordinate 39,854 downwards.
ATACGTTTAAATTTGGAGACTTAGTGGATGGATTGGGTTTTGAAATTAGTTTCTAAAAAGGCAGAAAATTACATGTTTCGCATTGAATCATCATTACATCATTTCATCATTACAGAGTAATTGTTTTTCAGTGAGATTAATCCAGTAACTTATCCAGAGTAACTTCTCTGGTAATTTATTCCTCTTCACAAGTTTTTTTTTTTCTTGTCCCTGCTCCTTATTCTCAATCCAATCCTCTCCTTATTTATTAAAAGTAACCATAGGAATAAATGAGAGATGCCTTAGTGGAGACCAAAGATTATGAATGGAAAATTTTAGGTATTATGATTGAAATTCTAATGTTTGGGAAAATAAAATACCATGTGTCCCTCTCATTTTCTCCTATCTTTCCTTCTTTTTTGACCTGTCTCTTTATTTTTTCAATATTAACACAACTCAGCTACTGACTTATGTGCTAAAATCTATCTGGATCTTTGAAGGTGAATGCTGTGTAGACCAATTGAAGTTAATTGTTGAGTAATTATCCATAATAGTTACAGCAGAAATGAGTAATAGGTCAACTGTGGGTTGAGCCAGGATGTAATTCATTGTGCAGTTATTTTGTGGATTGTCTGTAATTGGCCCTGACATGACCATTTCTCTAAAATAGTGTAAACCCAATAACAAACAAAATATCTGGGACTACTGAGTAAGTTATCCTAAAATCATATATTGAAAACATTTTCGCAGTGGTTTTGAAAGTTTTGTGGTTAGTCTCCTTTTATGATTTGAGAAAAACTATACAAAAATGCTTCTCAAACTCTACTGAAAATACCATACAAATTACCCATGAATCTTACTCAAATGAAGATTCTGTAGGTCTGGATCGGAATTGAGAGTCAGTGGTTCTAGGATTCCCAATCCTGAGTGCACAATAGAATCAAATGGTGAATGATACATGCCTGACACCCACCCAACATGAATTAAATCAAAACCTCTGAGTATGGCACTTGGCATCTTTTAAAATCTTTCCAGGGTGCATGCAGAGCTTAGAACAGCAAATATAGACCTCCTTCCCAGAAAACTTCATACAGTTGATAATTTTGCCTGCAATGTCTGGGGATCAAAGATCTTCAGGATCCAATCCTGAACCAACCAATAAGAACTTATGCTTCAGAAGAAATAACTCTTTAGGATATGCCAAAGGGCATCTATCTCTTCTAATATATTCAATTTATAGACTGAATTGTGTCTCTCCCAAAATTAATACATTGAAATTCTAACCCCAATGTGACTGCATTTGAAGCCAGGGTATTTGAAGAAGTAATTAAAGTTAAATGAGTTCATGAGGGTGGGGCCCTAATCCAATATGTGAGGACAGTGAAAAGATAGCCATCTGCAAAACCAAGGAGAGAGGCCTCAGAGACACCTTGACTTGGACTTTCAATCTCCAGAACTGCGAGATAACAAATGTCTGTTGTTTGGACTACCTAGTCTGTGGTATTTTGTCATGGCAACCCTGGTAAACTAATACAATTCCCATGGGAAGTTCCTCTTCTTTCTTTTTAGACTGATGTGGGTATCCACATATTTATTCATGAACAGATATGTATTACATATCTATTATTTATGTGGGCATTCTGTGAGGAGACTCGGTGCAAAAATTCAAAGATGTAAGAACTTAATACTTTGTCTAAACACTATACAAATAGTTATAGGAGATCCAAACTTAATCTCATTTTTGTTTTTTTTTACATCTAGTTAAAGCAGAGCCACGTCTATAGTATTTGTTTAAGTAGCCATCAGTGGGTAGATAAGGATGGGAAGTGAAAGATGGGACCAAATCAAAACTAGGTTTTCAAATTCTTCATCTAGTTTTGGGATTCGATTGGCATAATAGAATGGTTCCCAAACTCTTTGCTGAGACATTGAGGTATCTTGGTAAACTCACAGGAGCACCATGAATTATTTTAAATTTTTGAGAAAATCACATGGACATCTATCAGACATTGCAAAAACTACTAGTTCAAGCTAATACACAGTTTCAACAGCATGTTAAATTTGTTTTGATGATTCCATATCTTTACAATGCTCGGGTTTGGTGGTTTATGTGATAGTAAAGCAAATATTGCACAAAAATCATTGTGAAACAGAAAATGTATGTTGTGGTATCTAATTCAATCTCAAGGTCTGAGAAGTTGTGTAGTGTCCAACATGTGTGAGTGTACCATTAGTAAGTAATTACAGCTATTGAAGAATAAAATAAAATACATTTTCTTTCAATTCACTCATTTTTTTTCTCAAATAAGTACTAAGTTATTTGAAAATAAAAACCTTTGTTTTATTTTGTAATGTTTGTTTTGGTCTAAGAATCTTGTGAAAAAGGTACTGAAACACAGGGTGCTATGAATCAAGAAAGCTTGGGACCCTCTGGTGGTGGTATTTGTTTGGAAGAAGCTGGCTACCTTGAGAGAAGTCTGATGACACTGAGACTGCTATGGTCTGAGGAAGCCCAACATGTGGGAAAGCTGCACAAGAGATGCTCAAGTAATCTCTAGCTATTCCAGCCACCTGTGCCATGTGTACGAGTGGAGAGATTTTCAGCTAGCCCTGGCTCTAGCTGTTACCTGGCTCTCAAGCATACACTTGAGAGGTACACCATGAGTCAAATGCCCAGATAAAGTCATCAACTCCCAGAACCATGAGAAATAATACTGTATTACTGCTTTATGCCACTAAGTTTTGAAGTAGTTTTTTTGCAAGAAGAAATTGATAACTGGAACAGAATTTTCGTACCCCAAAGTGAGGTGCTGCTATAATATAAACTTAAAGCATGTGGCATTTGTTTTTGGAATAGGCAATGAGTGGGAGTTGGAATATCCACAAAGATTCTGTTAGCAAAATCTGGAAAGGTCTCAAAGAGACTGTTGATGAAGGCTTGAAAGACAGAAGAAAACGTTGCTGGAGGTTAGAGAAAGGGAACACTTGTGATATGCGGGGGAAGTTTTGGTGGCACCATTGCCTGTGGTAATGTGAAAACGAGAAAGAATACCAAATGAACTGGTGGGTCTGGCCAGAAAGATTTGCAGGAAGAAGGTAAAAGGTGCTAAATGGCTTTTCCTAGCTGCCTATTATAAAATATGAGTGGAGGTGAACTAAAGAAGGAACCATTTAGTTTTCAAGCAGAATTTAGAGGAAATGTAAATAAGCTCTGGTTATTGGTTTCAGAAGTAAAATTATTTCTCATCCCCAACCTCTTCTGACAAAAGATTCTCAACTAGGAATGCCCTCAGGGAAAAGATAAAACCTGGGCCATTATGGGCAAAGTATGGGTTCAAAAGTCTCAAAGTTATATCTCAAAGTTATAAGACCTTTTGTTTAGACCTCATAAATAGTTAAGGACATGCCTAGTAGGACCTCTAAAATATTAAGTCTGTGCCTCTTAGACACTCTTTGCTAGAAAAGAATCTTAAGACCATACCCTGTAAACCCTTTGAGCTAGGCAAAAAGCATCTAATCATCTTAAGATCACAGTTTCACAGTATTCAAACTCTGAGACAAATGGAGAAAAAGGAAAATGGGTCTGTCTCAGAAAGAGAAAAAAAGGGACCATAGTTTCTCTCTCAATGAGTAAATTATAATTTGATATATCGAAAGCTTACACAATTTTTAAAGGAATTATATCAGTTTGGACTAAAAGGATAAGAGACAATATAGACAGTGGCCTATAAACTTACAATCTTCCATGAGCAGAAAGAACCAAGGCTACTGCTCAGATTAAAATAAGAGACATTTCTTACAGAATTATTTTCTGGAATTAGGACTGGTCCTTACCCAGGGAACTAGCAACATTTGCCAAACATAATTTCAGAATTACTGTGAAACCAGGATTGCTTTGTACTGTTTATTTTTCCCTTTTGGAATAGTAAGGCATTTGGTGGTGTTCCTATGTACTTCCTGCTATTGTCTGTTTGTGGTGGGTTAGTGGACAGATAAATATCTTTATTTCACAGGTCTTCCAATTCAATGAAAGTGCCTCATGGAGCTGCACCCAAGGATCCATACCAAAGGAGGCTCGTTTGTACCTGAACCTAACTCAGATGATAAGATCTTGCATTTTGAGCTGTTACCATAATGGGATAAAACCTTATGGCCTTGAGAGAGGGTGAATATATTTTATATGAAGGAAGGTCATATATTATTGGATCCAAAGGTGGACTGTTATGGTTTGTCTCCAAGATGACCACCATCTTTTCCTTCCTTTCCTATATGCATTACTCTCATTGAAGTGGAGTCTGTTTCTACCTTCTCTTGAGTTTGTACTAGTCTTTGTAACTTGCTTAACAAATTGAATGTGGTGGAAATGACATTTCAGTGCTTCTATGGTTAGATCATAAGAAGACTTGCGGCTTCTGGTCAGACCTCTTAGAAGATTTGGAATGCATTGAATAATTCAGTTACTGAATAAGTTTCATTACCCTAATACTGCTATGCTGTAAAACAAAACAAAACAAAAAAGTTCACATGGAAAGGCCACATGAAGAAAGAGAAAGTTCAATCAACTCATGTTCAACCAACTCAGCATTTCCAGTCACCCAGCCTTGGCAACAGACATGAGAATGAAGGTGTGTTTGGCTGACCCAGCCTCAGCCACCATACGACGGCAACATTAGGAAGGACCTTGTGAGAACTACCAAGCTGAGCCCACCAACCCCCAGAAGTTGGGGAGAAAATGCACTGTTGTTTTAAGACACTAAATTTTGGGGTGCTTTGTTATATAGCAGCAGATAACTAGAACAACTGGTAGCATTTCATTTTTTACATGAATGTATTCATAGTGCTTCACTTTATAAAATCTGTAGCAGTTGCGTCCACATTGAACTGCTTAGATGTCTAGTCATAAACCTGGAATCAATATATTTGCTTTACCTATCCTGAAGAGGCAGATAGACCAATAGAAAAAGACCAGGTTTCAATTCTAGTTTTTACATAAAGTAATTGTGTCATTGTTAAATGCATTGGACCTCAACTTTCTCATTTGTAAAATGTGGCTAATAGTTTTCCCTTCCTACCTCAGAAAATTATGATAAAGTTTGAAGTAAACACTAAATATGTAAATTCCTAAGAAACTATACAGCCCAGCACTGATCAAATGTAAGGAGCTTCTAGAGCGAGTCTATAATAGGAAAAAAAAAATGCCATCTTGGTGGCATATTTAGTTTGAATGGGAAAGAAAAGTCAATGAAAGTTATAGTACAAGTTCTGAAAACTCTGTCTAAGACATAAAGTTACAAACTTTGATACCCTAGTGTGATAGAGCTCACAAATCAACAAGGTACCATGGTAAGAGGTAGAAACATATGATGACAATTTTATTAGTTCTTTATTTCTGTGTAACAAATTCCCCCAACCTTAACAGTTTAAAACAATATGCTTTTATCTCACATAGCTTCTGTGAGTTAAGAACCCAGGAGTCACTTAGCTGGGTGCTTCTGGCTTGGAATCTCTCCAGGAGGTTGCAGTCAAGCTGTAGGCTGGGGCTGCCTCATCATCTGAAAGCATGATAGAGACTACAATTCTATGTCCAAGATGACTTTCTCACACAAGCTGTTCATTCATAGGGGGCCTTTAACTTCATGTCACATGTCATAGGGACCCCTCCATAGTGCTGCTTCTTGAGTATCTTCACATGTCAGCCTGAGTCCCCTAGTGTGAGAGCTATAGAAGAGAGCAGAGCCAAAACTTCACAGCTTTTGTGACCCAGTCTCAGAAGTCACATACTACCATTTCTGTAATATCCTGTTAGTTTACCTATGTGAGCCCTATACTTCATGGGAAGAGAAAGGGCTACACAAAGCTGTGAATACAAAGTAGGGGCCATTTTGGAGAAAGGCTACCACAAAAGTATAATATGTACAAAATAAGGGAAAAGGAAAATTGTGAGGAGATGAGATAGAGGGAAAATGTGGCAACATTATTATTATTATTAAGGAATCGAAAGGAAAAATCAGCACATGGAGAAGAAGTCAGTAAGCAAAGTGGTCTCAAAAGAAAGAAGGTGAAGCAGGTCAATTTGCCATTTTCCCTCCATCTTTTGTCTTTTAGTACTACTGTTTCATTTAGCCTCTTATCTTTGTGAGTCACACTCAGTAGAAAGACATAAGTCTGGGAATTGGCCTCACTTGCTGTGAACCAGTTCTCTCTCAAGCATCCTAACACTGCCATGAGGGTTCTAGAATCACAGCACAGGAGCGGTAGGAGGACTTGGTCATGGCTGGCAAAGTGTAGGACTTGGATTCAAATGGGGCTTGCCTGATGCCAAAACGCTTGTTTATTCTACTGTATTACCTATCATCTTGTACTACAGGACTGAGAGAAGCAGTATTTTGGTGCCCTTGCCCTTCTGAGCTTGCTGGAGCACTCTCAGGGGCTGAAATTCTCCTGATACAATGCTGGAACTAGAACCTTCTTGGTCGTTCTTGCCGCCTGCAATCACCTTCTTGTGTGTTTCTACCTCATTGGTTCCCTATTCTCTCTTATATCTCAGCCTCATACTTCTTCATTTATCTCTCTCTCTGTTGTTATTTGTCTCTGTTAACAGGGTCATTTATCCCCATAAAGCATCCTGAGAGACAAGGATTGAAGGATGCTGCTGCTAAGTCATGGGGTGCTAAAGACCCTCTGTGGGAAACTGTGGATGCAGAGACACCTCTTCATCTGATCTAAGTAAAAGCTGCATGACATGATAGGAGAGGTGAATTTTAAACTGCCTTTTCCGTGGGGAGAAAGAGCTTAGACAGGAAGAAATTCAGTGGAGCAGACAGGTAATACACATTTCTACAGTTTTAGTGCTAAGTTGAGGATTGTAGACTTGTGAATGGATTTGCTGTAACTTGCATCCTATTGTAGAGTTATCTCTATTTTCACAGAAAAGAGAAAAAGAATTGGTCAGGGAAATTTCTGGGTGGTCAGTGAGACCTAGAGCCTTAGAAATCTTGTCTCTGTGCACAGGGACTATCTCCTTGACGTTGTTTCTTTTCAACTCTCAAACGATCTGGACTCAACATACACAGAGTCCATGTAACCCATTTCTGCTCAGTTTGCTTTGGTTTCTTGGCCTCCTTCATCCTGCGACTCTCTGCACCTGCACTGTTTAGCAGTTTCTAATCTCCTGCTAGAGAATGGCAGTGTGGGCCTTATCCTCTGGAAAGGTTGGGTGACTTCATGTTTGATGTGGCATCTGGAAGAAATAAAGGAGCTTTAGATATGAGTTGTTGTACAGGTTTTAATGGGGTGTCAGCATTTCATGGGTTTCTTTATGGCAGCGTTAAATGAGTTGGCAAGTCATAAACTCTCCCACAGGGTGTCTTAGGGGTGGGGAACAGCGTAAAGGTAAAGAAAACCTCTCCTGGACACAATCCAGCTACCATTTTCCCAAATTGCTAACCCTCAGGGATATTCAGGTCAGGCTGCTTCTCCTTCACTCAAGACCCCAGGTTTGAAGTGGGCTACAAAAACATACACAATAAATGTTACATCTGTGTGGCTATAACTCCTCCTGGTGTGGATCAGGCGTCTCTGTGAAACCACTGCTTGGGTGAAGGAAGCCAATAAGCACTCCATTTCTGAAGAATTTTAAGCATCATGTAGATCCCTTAACTGTTATATTATTCTTGTGATCACGGGGCTTTTTCTGGAGGCTGATGACTGGACTGGTCAATTTTGGTAGTATCATGGTTGATAACCTGCCTACCTGGAAAAACCTTTTTTCTCTGCCTTTATCCTTCTTCCTCATCTTTCCTTTCTCTTCGCTTGTTGAATCATTAGAGTGCAGTAGCTGTGTGAGAATCAGACAGCCCAGGTCCTGACCCACTTGTCTGGCATTTTGACAGAAATGGGAATTATACCTTTTGCCACTTGAAGGCTGTTAAGTTTTTTTGAGTGTGTCCTAACAGCAGGCTGGCTTTCATAGAGTTTTAATTGAATGCAGGAAGTCTGATAGGAAGAACCCTTGGGGAAAGGGTTAATTTCTAATGCTACATCCTGGAAAGAGAGCTCTTACCACACACACACACCCTGCAGTTCCCATCCCCTCAAGCCTTTATGTCACACAACTCTTCATGCTGAGAAGCTTCTCAACACAGCCCAACACTGCTGGCTGGGGAATGACCCAGGAGGCTGCTGCAGGAATCTCTTGCCCTCTACCCCAACTGGGGCCTGAGAGAGGGGAAGGTTCAGGTGCTTGTGGAGGCCTACATCCTGCCCTGTCACCTCTTGGTAATCAACTATTAATATGTTTGGACTCTACGGTGAGCTTAGAGACTTTTGCCAAGTACTGCAGCTACTGGACTGCATTTTGGTTGCTTGCAGGGAATGTCTGTCTCTGTCAAGGTGTATCTGACAAAGAGAGGAGGCAGCCCAGTGGACTGGATCAACTACTCAGCATGAAGGGCTAAAGGAAAGGCTGCTGGATCATATCTAACCAGCTACATGTTTCATATTGTCAAAAGAAGGGCTCTTGCTGATGAGATTTTATTTTTCTGTTTCCCAAGAAGGAAGACCATCTGCTATGTTGTGTTGAAGGAGCCTAGGACATCCCTTCTGGTATTACAGAGGTTGTGACAGTCAGACATCCTGATGAAAGAGAAAGGGTGGGAAGGAATGCACAAAAGGGCAAGTCCTTGACTCCAGAAAGTGTTCAAGTCCAGGCATATGTCAAAGGAGGGCACTCAAGGACGATGCCTCTGCCTCTCACCCCACTACAATGGGCCCCTGGTCAAGGAGCAGCATGCTGGCAGTGGGTGAGTTAATTTTCTCTTTGTTGCTGAGGCCATTGGAATTTACACTTGTGGCTATTCTGTCTGACTGGAGGATGGCCCTCGTTTTATTCCTTGAAGTATTCAGTCCTGTGTAAGGGCCAACTTTGATATTCAACATCACAAGGTTCTCTTCCATGTGGCAGATGAAATGGAGATTTTTTCATTTCTTCAAGGCACAGTGAGGGGGCAGGATTTGTTCTTCATAGATCTTTCCAGCTTCCTCAGGTGTGATTTTATACAAACCCATCAAGGCATATGTGGGCAAATGCACATAGTGGACACAAATACCTCCTTCTGAGAGGCAGACTGGGGTAGTGACTGATTTCATGGACACCAGTTTGAATGAGATTCTGACATTTGCTAGCACCCTGTGATCTTTACCTCTCTGTGCCTCAGTCTGCTCATCTATGAAACGGGGATAATGATACAAAACTCACAGTGTTATTATGGAGATTAAGTGACTTAATATGCCTAAGTCCTGTATATTAGCTACTATTATTTTATTACCCCTTTCCTACTGCACATACACATGAGCTTTGATGCAATAACTTTTAGCATCTCAAAAACCAGGACAGGTTTTCTGAATTTTCCAGCACATGGGAGTTTGACCCAATGCTTTTGACCCTAGTGCTACTTTGGGTCAGGGTTCCTTGGTGTGAGGGAGTTAGGACCTCTCCTGAGGACAGATCTGTATGTGATCTCCTCTTCAGCTGCCCTCCAAACTTATTCCCTGGCATTAAGGGAGGAAGCAATTGATATAGATCTGGAGTGCCCTATGTTAACCAGGGAATCAAGAAGGCAAAGTCAGTAGAGAAGTAAGAGACTGATAAGGTCTCTTGCCCTATTATGAAGTCTGACTTTATCTACAGATCTGTTAGAGATAAAATATAATCATATTTAAATATACATCCGTGTGCAAAAGCTCCTTTATCTATAGACAATGTCACATATAACTTCAATGTGATATTTATAAGTAATAAATAGCCACACATCAGTGTAAATTTAGAGCTTTTTCATTGTATCCCCTTGCCTCTTCTTAGTACCATATTTAATATGTTTGTTATCTTTTCACTTGAAAGGCATTATGAAATTGATAATGATTATAAAACACCCTAAACGTGGCACACACATAACTTAGTTGATATATTTATACCTGGGGAGCCTTGTAAGTTGAAGTGTCCTTCTGTATACTAACCAGTATTCATCTGTAAAAATTCATCTGTAAACGAGGCCTGTAAATACCAAGGTTCCTGTTGGCTGACCAGGGGAACTGGGAGCAGCATGATGTGGTGGAGGCAGCACAGGTGTTGGTATCAGAGGCAAAGTCTTCTCACGTGGTTGTGCCTGTACAAGGACACATGTCAAAAGGAGTGAGGACAAGCTGAAATCCACCCTGGGTTCTGCTTGGCAAACTGTGTGATCCAGCACAGCAGTGTAGTAGCTGCAGAAAGTGGCATCTGCCCAGAGGGGGCTGCTGTTTCTAATTGGCAGGCTTTCTCAATTCACAGTAAGTGCTAAAAATGGCCCTTAGTGAGTCTGAGTTCAAGTCCTGGCAAATTACTAATTAACATTGTGAACCTGGGAAAGTCAGTCTTCTGAAAGGCATTTTCTTGTCTATAGCTTATGTTACAGGGATATTGTGAGAAATGAGAAAAGATACATACCAAACAAGATGTGCTTCTAATTCCCAGATTTGTAGGTTCTGGGAGCACAGTAGAGAACAAGCAAAGTTCCACTCATGGTCTCCAGGACTGTCCACTTGATTGTCCCATGACTATCTCAGGCTCACCATGTCCAAAACTGGGGACTGGCCTCATTTTTCTCCCCATTCTCCTCTTGCCGTATTCCCTGTCTCAGTGACTGATGTCACATCTGCCAGATCACCCGACTCAAGATAGGAGAGTCATTTCAGATAGGTTTGTATTCACCCCCACATTAATCATCAAGACCCTTCACTTCTTTCTCCTTATTGTTTCTTCTGTATAATTGTCACTGTGTTGGCACAGTTTTTCATGTCTTCTTGCAGACATGATGATGATAAAAAGGGTGATAATAGTGACATTGATTTATTTATGCAGCAAATATGTACGGAGAACCCATTATGTGCCAGCCAATGTTTTAAGTCAAAAGATAGTCAACGCTCAACATCGTCAGTCATTAGGAAAATGCAAATCAAATGTACAATGAGATAAAAACTACATTTTCATTACTTTGCCATGCTGGCAATGATGTGGAGCAACTGGAACTCATATATTTTTGGTGGTAATACAAAATAGTACAGTCATTTTGGCAAAGTGTTTGGCTGTTTTTATAAAATTAAACATTCGTTTACATGCAAACTAGTAATCCTATATCTAGGTATCTGCCTGAGTTTTAAAAAGAATCATTTTTATATAAAACCTATGCATTTGTATTTATAGCAGCTTTATTCATTATATCCAAAAATGTAGCCCAAATGTCCTTCAACCAGGGAATAAATAAATAAGCTGTGTTATATCCATACAATGGAATGCTACTCAGCAACAAAAAGGAAGAGACTATTGACACCTGCAGCAATATGGATGAATCTTAAATGTATTTTGCTAAGTGAAAGAAGTCAAAAAAGCCTATGACTGTATGATGCTGTTCATGGGGCATTCTTGAAAATGCAAAACTGTTGGGACTGGCAGCAGAGAAACTGTCTCCAGGGGCTTGGGTGAGGGAAGGAGTTAATTACAAAAGGCGGAGCAGCCCAGGTCTGCTAGATTGTAGCACTGTCCTCTCCTTGGAGTCTGTGACTGATCCCCCAGCTCTGCTCTCCTTCCACTGGAATTCCACCTCCTCCAGGCTGCTGGAGTGACCTTTCTAAATAGAAGCCTGAAAGGGCTCTGTGTAAAAGAATCTCTCAATGATCACTATCACTTTCAGTATTCATTGCCACAGTGATCACTATTCAATGCCTTAGCAAAAAGGGCACAAGCTTCTTCCCACACTCGCTTTGTTAGCCTTCCTGACTTCCTTTTCCCTTCTACATATACTCTTTTTGTTAGCTTGTCCTAAACAGTTGAAGTTTATGCTATTTAGCACATCTGAGACATCCACATGGTCTTCCCTCTGCTTGCTTCTCTTCCTATATGTCTAAGCAGCTCCGACTATTTTTTTCAAAAGTCAGCCAGGGGCCTCACCTACTACAAGAAGTCATCTGGTCTTGGCTGCATAGGCTTCCTTCGTGGAAGACACCCATCATATGGATAGGTTAGCTATCTTCCCCAGATGGTGAATTGCTGAAGACAGAGACCCTGTCTCAGTATCTCTATCCCTGGCATAGTCCTGGGCACAGGGCAGACACCCAGTAAGTGTTTTGAACAGACTTGCTTCCTAATTATAAGCTGCAGTTATTACCTTAGAGTTAAACCTCCATCATCTCTGCATGGAAATACATAGAATGATGTCTCTGCTCTTGTGTGTTTTGATGTACCCTGGTCTTTTCCTGTATCCTAGCCACGAAGGGCAGATAAACAAGAACAGAGGGAGAAAGTAAGACTGCAGGAGATTGAGCTCATGTACTTTTCCTAGGCTAGGGGGCTTTTCCCAGGTATCATGTAGTTCTGGCCCCACTGCATTAATTTTGGTTGGAAAAGATAAATGCTAGCGGCAAAGATAAACATAAAGAGAGTCCTTATGTTTTGGAAGATGTGGCTGGTTATAGACTGCTTCACCTGGTGTAAAATATGTGGCACGAACCTAAATGAGTAAAAGGTGAAGCAGTTTGCCTGGAAAGTAATTAACAGAGGTAGTCAGTCATCTGTGTCTTGACATGGGCCAGCCGGCATTCGTGAGGACTGTTCTGTGGCTAATAAGGATGAGGTCTGTAGCGCTGGGACAGCCGACTTCAGCAGGAGTAATAGCTATTAGGTGGACTTTGGCTCTGTGAGTGTTTAGGAGGCCTGGAGGGACACACCAGTGATTCTAAGCTGTTCTGTGTAATTCCCTTAACTGCCCTTGGCTGACCTAGTTATTAAGAAATCTTCATTCCCCAGTCTTGTTAGCTAAACAATCACTCTTGCTTCACATGTAAACATATATATATATATATATATGTATGTGTGCTTTCATCTTTGTCTCCCGTGGTCCCAAGTTTTATTTAACAAGAGTGGATCTTCAAACTTGGAGGGCATTTTGATATTCTCAGAGTCAACATCTATTACTAATATTACAAGATACAATCTGTGAGAGCCTGCATGTCTGGGAGGGGAGAGTGAAGGAACGAGCCAATGAGAGCTGTAGGGCAGAGGGTTCAGCTCTAGGCTTGTCCGTATACAAGAGGCTTCTGTATGCCCCTACTCAGTATGGGGGGATCCCGCAGAAGCTACATTCTCCTGATCAGCCATAATGCTCCTGAGATGAGCTCTTCTGACTGCCATGTTGAAAATGTCAGCCCCAGATGGTCTGGTGGTTACATTTTCTCAAAACAGTTGGGAGCCTCTGCCAACTTCTTTAAGGAATGGAAAAGATAATTTTTTAAAATGCTGATTAACAGAGCAAAATGTACTTGAGCTGGTAACAGATTTTTTTCCTCCTCCCTCCATCCACTTGCTGCAAAACAACCTGTGGTGATTCAAAACTTGAGAAAGAAGCTAATGGTTTTACTGAGAGACAGTACCTCAGAGGAAGGTGAAAAAGTGGCAGGCGAAGAGGGAGAAACAACATCTAAAGGTTGTAGAGTATCAGAGGCATCTCCTGTTTATTTTTACCAAACACCAGGAGACTCTGAGGGGTCAGCGCCTTGTTTGCTAGCCCATGGCTCTGATGCCTTTCCTGTGGCTCAAAACCCAAGTATTCCAGAACTCTCTTTCTGCATCAAAGGTATGACAAGGTGGGAGCTGGAGAGCTGGAAGCACTTCTGCTCTGCTTGTTACTGGTGTCAAGACTCTTTTTGGTTCCCTGAGAAGTCTGAGGAGGTCTGAACCAACTTTGTAGCCCATCCTGATACAAGACAGTTGGCTGGTCCATGTTTGCTTGAGGAGATCAAGAACTTGAATATTAAGTAGATAACTGACTACAGGTTATTTTTTCTTATGTACATGAATACTTGTGTTTCTCATGGTCACTGGTGTCTGGATTCCAGCCCCTGTTCTAAAACTTAAACAGTTTCATCATACTGTTCCTGGCTTTCTACATGTCTCTTCATGTCTTTATTATAGTCCCAGAAAGAAGACCTTAAAAGCCTTCAGTCCTGAAGTCACTATCTAATTTTAAGTAGCCACATCAATTATGGATGAAAAGAAAGTGAATGGATGTGGAAGTATAGAAATTCATGACAGGCCACCTAAACTCCTCCTGAACCTTTCGGTGCATGGAAAAGAGAAGCAGTCATGTTTGAATATGTGGTTCTTTAAGATGATTAACAGGAACCAGTGGAAGTTAGTCGTTTCTTCCCCTGAGACCTTTCAAACTTATATGTAAAGGCCAGGAGTGCCCACCATTAGTAAGAGGCAAGGACTATGGAGCTCTGCAAATCTCTGCTCTTCTACATTTCAGGATGTTGCACGACAAGCTTCTGCTTGGTTACGTGGTCAGGGACAATCTCTCATTCTCTGTGACCCTATGGGGTTTCCAGTCCAAGTAATCTCTTGTTTTGAGGGGGCAAACTTGTCTTCCTGCCCTGACACTGCTGATGTAAAAGGGCAATCATTTGGGAGGCATCCAGTGCTGGTTTTCTACTGCTAACACTGAGGGTCCAGGGATCTTCTCCTGTGTTTATTTTGAAGTCTCTACTTCTATCTAACCCCTTGGAGGGGAGTATGCTATTTTGTTTATGTAGAGGTTTTCAGTCTCTTTTTTTCTTTGGTTGTCCACTTCCACTCGGCTGCATTTTTTCCTTCTTGGTGTGCTAAGGAAGACTTTCTGTAGTATGCCTGGTGCACACAGAGTCACTGTTTGCCTACTGATGCGTAATCTGCCAACAGTTGTTGGCAGAATGTATGTGATGACCTTAGGAACTCAGTACTGTTTGAACAGTTAGATTAGGTTTTCTTAAATTTTCACACTGAAATGCAAGTAGAAGGGGTGATTGAAGCTGCATTACCTCTTTCAGGGCATTGAGTCAGTAATGATGGAAATGAACTCAATGGAATCTTCAAGATGCTGATTTATCTCAATTCCAGGACACTTTTAGTAATCTTTTACCTTTACACCCAGACTCTCAGTTCACACTACACTAATTAGCATGTATTTACATGTTGCTTCCTCAAACCTTCCTTCAGCATTATGGCTGTAACTAACATATGTATTTGCAAGAAAGCATATTTATAGGCACATTCTTTCAGTCTTTAGAACTGCAGACTCTCTAAGAGTACTTTTTTATCTTCTTGCTGAAGATATGTCTAGCACATTTTGTTCAAAGGCACATGAATTAAAAGCTGGTATGATCTTTGCCTTTAAGAAACATTCAAACACCCAGCATTCCACTCCTAGTAGATACTCAAGAGAAATGAAAACATATGTCCAAACAAAAACTTGCACAAAAATGTTCATAGCAAATTATTCCTAATAACCCCAAAGTTGAAACAATCAAAATGTCCATCAACTTTTTTTTAATGAATGGATAAATAAACATGGCATAGGTATACAATGGAATATTATTTGGCCATTAAAAACAAATAACATACTCTTACATGCTGCAAGACAGATAAACTTTGAAAACATTAGGTTAAGTGAAAGAAGCCGGACACAAAAGACCAAATAATGTATGATTCCATTTATATAAAGTGTCCAGAATGTGAAAATCTATAGAGACAGAAAGCATATCATTAGTTGCCCAGGGCTAGGGAAGTGAGGAACATCGGGTGTGAATTCTAATGAGCATGGGGTTTTTTTTCAGGGTGATGAATATATCCTAAGTTTGATTGTGGTGATGGTTGAATTACTCTGTGAACATCCTAAAGAATGTTGAATTTTTTACTTTAAATGAGTGAATTATATGGTATGTGGATTATATCTCAATTTCGAAAAAAGACAAATTTCAAACAAGTCAATGCAAACCTTTTCTACTTGAAATCCAAGCTAAATTCTGTTGGATTATTTTTCCCCACACAAGAATTCAGGTCTCCCAGAGGACACAGTCCAGTGAGTTGGCCAAAGGGATGCTCTTCCCACCCCGTAGACCTTTAGAGCAAAACACAGGTGTCAGGGCTTAATCAAAAACAAGCTGGAAGCCCTGGAGTTGGAGCAAACCTATCTTGTGACATTTACCACTTCTTATATAACCAGTAGAAAGATTTCTATCTCCAGGTTTCACTGTGCAAAAATAGCATTAATGCTGCAATATTCTTTCCTTTGGGTAGCCTGCACTCTATTTCTTTGATAAGCTGGGAAGAGAGATGGAGACGGCATACTGGGGAGATGTGGAGGAGGAGGAGTTGCTCTTGCCAGAAACCTGAGAATTATCTCTGATGCCTCCCTCTCTCTTGCCCCCCAGAGTCTAATCAATTGCCAAGTTCTGTGATCTACCACCTGAATATCTGTACTTCCTCCAGTTTTGTGCTGCCACTTGAGTCTAAGCTGCTATCTTCCTCCTTCATCATCTGGGACATCTTCATCGTCATCTTTTTCCTGAATTACCATAATAACCTCCTGAACTGATCCTCCTGTATCATCCAGTTTCACTCCCTACCTCAGTGCTGCTGCCTCCAAATCTATATTCCAAACTGTAACCAAAGAGGACATTTAAAAATGCAAATCTGTCCTTGAAATTGTCCTTTGAAAAACATCTCTCTTCTTTCCGAGTTCTTCTAAAGTCCCAAACCTCACAGGGCAGATCCTACCCTCCTTTGCAACTCACTTTCCCCAGGTACAGTGGTCTTTCCGATCCTTGAACTTATTCACAGAGCTAGAAATTTTGTGCACTTCCTTCTGCCAGATTCTTCTCCCAACCTGTCCTTCTGCTAATGCATTTCTACTTGTCCTTCAGATTTCAACTTAATGTCACTTTTTCAGCAAACCCTATGGTCTTTCCCACCCAGTGTTTCATTATATGTTCTTTCACTCCCAGGACTTCCTTTTCGTAGCTTTGGAGCACTCATGACAGCTACCATTAATTATTTATGGAAATATTCTTTTAATGTCTGTCTCCATAACTGGACGATATGCTTCCAGAGAAGGGTATTGTGTCAGACTTATTCCTCAGCGGACCCCCGTACCTGACCCAGGCCAGGCCAAAAGTTTATACTCAACCATTGTTAGCAATCGGGGAGAGGCCGGGTTCGGTGGCTCAGCCTGTAATCTCACTACTTTGGGAGGCTGAGGAGAGTGAATTGCCTGAGCCCGCGGGTTCGAGACCAACCCGGGCAACTTGGTGAGACCTCGTCGCTAAAATAAAATTTTAAAAAATAGCTAACGGTGGTAGCACACATCTGTAGTTCCAGCTATTCGGAAGGCTGAGGCGGAAGGATCGCTGGAGCCCAGAAGGTCAATGCTGGGGTGGCCGTGAACGTGAGTGCAACTGCACTCCAGCCTGGGTGAAGGAGTGAGACTCCAACTCAAAAAAAAAAAAAATAAAATAAAATAAAAAAGAAATCGGAGAGAAGGCAGGAGTCATAGAGGAAGGGGGCAGGGCATAAGGAAGGAGGTGGGATAGGAAAGCATGGCAGGAGGCCTGGTGGGTGGTGTAGCTCCTCCTCTGAGTGAGGACGCCTGATCATGGAAGCTTGCTGAGCCAGTTCCTGGCACACAGAGCGAGTTCAGCCAGGGCAGAGGCAGAGGAGCTGGTGAGTGGAGATTCTGAGGCAGGGCTGGGGAAGTGAGGATTTGAGAAAGGCTTTTCTCATGCCCAGTACACTATGGCAGTGTCAAGACCTGTGAGGAGGGAACGCTGCGGGGGAGGCAGGTAGGGGATTGGGGAAAGGGGTTTCTGATGGCCCTGTCACTGGTAAGGTGTCCTCTGAACCTAACGAGATTGGGGAGATGTCATTATCACCCCGGGAGGAAGCTGCCATTGGCTGCTGTTCTCTTCTGTGGGAAGCACCATCTGTCCCTCCTTCAGACGTCTGCTCTGGGGCCATCATTGGTGATAGAGGCTGTTCTCTTTGGGATCATGAATTTGTTTAGAGCCACCTGTGCTGTAGCAAGAGAATTAAGAGTTTTCACCCCAAGAAGGGCCATTTTCCAGACTGCTCAGCCTCCAGACTACATGGACATGTGTGTCTGCCCTGCCTTACTCATCCTCTGGCCTAAAAACACTGGGTCTGCTTGGAGGCGGCAAGTGTTGCAAGGCTGGAATCAGGTGGACACAGATTTTAATCCTAGCACTGCCACTCACTAACTGTGTGACTGTGAGCAAGTTTTATTACCCTCCAGGACTTGGGATCTTCGTTTACAAAGTTGGCACAATAATAGTAGTACATACCCCATAAGGTTATTGTAAGAATATAATGAAATGTTCTTTGTAAAGCCCCTAGTGCTTTCAAGGGAAATTCAATAAATACAGGACATTTTGTTAGAAATTTGTTCTAGTGCCCCACTCCCCTTGGTGCAAAGTCTTGTTTTATTAATAATGCATGAGCTGACATTCTTACAGCTCTACTTTAAGCCAGACTTCTCTTGTTGGGCTTCAGGTGAATGTGGGAAACAGATGGTCATCATCCTTTCGATGGTGCCTTTGGGGACAGATGTTAACGAGGTCAAAAACTTGGAGTTTGTCACCGTATAGTTCAGTCAGCATTTCCCTTAAGCCTCAGGTTGTCTTGCTAACTCTAGCTAGTTTATGGCAGATGCATAGGATTGCCATAAAGAGGTCTGAACTTGGGTAAGTAGAGCTTTTTTAAATCTTACTTTTCTCATTTATAAAATCAACATCTGGATGATTACACTAAAAGCCCAGACTCTACCGCTATACAAGATACATCCATGTAAAAAACTCCATTTTTATCCCTTGGATTTATATAAAATTGGAAAAAAGAAAAAATAAAGAGAGAATCAACATTCTTATACCACTTCCTTCCTCTCTGGATCATTCTGAGGATTAAGCAAAATAACTTGCATATAAAGGCCTATAGTAGAGCATGAACCATAGCAGTCATGTTAAGCAGTGTGGTTAATTCTGTGTATTGCTTTTACTGGGCTAAAGGATGCCCAGATAGTTAGTAAGCATTATTTCTGGGTGTGTCTTGAGGATGTTTCTGGAAGAAGTTAGCATTTGAATCAATGATGAATATCAGTCTATTGAGGGCCTTAATAAAAGAAAAAGGGGGAAGAAGAGTGATCTTTCTCTCTTTCTCTTTTGGAGCTTGGACATTTATCTCCTTCTGCCTTTGTACATTAAAGCTCCTGGCCCTTCAGTATCTTGGATGTACACCAGCTCCACCCCCCAAAACTATTCCTAGTCAGTTGATTCTCAGACCTTCAGTCTCAAGCTGAATTATACCGCCAGCTTTCCTGGATCTGCAGTTTACAGGTGCCAATTGTGGGACTTCTTGCCTTCTATTGTCCTGGTAGGTAATTCCTATAATAAGTGTCCTCTTTATCTATCTATCCATCTTTTTTTTTTTTTAAGTAGGGGTCTCACTTTGTTACCCAGGCTGGAGTGCAGTAGCATGATCATGGCTCCCTCTAGCCTCAACCTCCTGGGCTCGGGCAATCTTTCCACCTCAGCCTCCTGAGTAGCTGGAACTACAGTTATGTGCCACCACACCCAACTAGTTTTTTGATTTTTTGTAGAGATGAGGTCTTACTATGTTGCCTAGGCTGGTCTCAAACTCCTGGGCTCAAGCAATCTTCCTGCCTCAGCCTCCCAGAGTGCTGGGATTACAGGCGTGAGCCACCACACCCAGCCTGCTATCTCTCTCTCGCGCTTTTGCTCTCGCTGTCACTCTCTATCTATCTTATATCTATCTATCATATATCTGTCCTGTTGGCTCTGTTTCTCTGGAGCATCCTGAGTACTGTGAGCAGTTTCTTAAAATTGTGATTGGTCAATATAAATCCATCTCCAAATTAGAAAAACACATTTCAAGCCAAATATTCTACTGACTTGACGTTCAGCAACACTGCTCTATGTGTGGACAAGGCACATCTGTTTCATTTATGTAACTTTCTTTAATTCTACTTTCACCCCTTCTAGTTCCTTTAATGTATTTTCGGAGATCCTCTTTCTTTATCAAGAGATAATAGTTTGAACTTGGTCCAGCTCTATACTATCTTTTAAATGGTCTTCCAATTCTTAGCTCCCTATTTTCTCCATGTTACTACATTGACACTCTTTCTAAACTGCAGATCTGTGTTCCTTCTCAATTTAAAATTCTTTGGCTCTCTATCACTTCTAAGATAAGGGCTCCTTCAGTTCCATGTTTTGTCACTACCTCTTAGATACTCTACATCCAAGGCACTCAAAATTACCTGAACTTTTTAGAACTCACCAGGCTCTTCCACAGTTTCATCTCTTTCCTTTGTGTTATTTCCTCTTGGCATGATTTCCACCATAATTCTACAACTTAATTTACTTCTACTTATTTTTCCAGACTCAGATCTAACTGAAAAGACAAGCCTCAAACTGGAAGAAAATATTACAAATCATATACCTGGTAAAGGACTTGGATCCAGATTATATGAAGGAGTCCCAAAACTAAATAATAAGGAAACAAACAATAGAAAAATAAACATAAGATTTGAATGGGCACTTCATCAAAGAGGATATATAGATGGCAAATGAACACATGAAAAGTTGTTCAACATTGTTAATTAAAAGGAAAATACAAATTAATACTACAATGAGATCTCATTTATTAAAATGGATAAAATGAAAAAGGCTGACCATACCAAGTGTTGACAAGGATGAAGAATACTGGAACTCTTCTATATTGCTGTTGGGAATATGAAGTGGTGCAACTATTTTGAAAAATATCTTGGCAGTTTCTTTTCAAAAAAGTAAAAATATGCCTACCATATGATCCAGGCATTCCACTTATAGGCATTTATTCAAGAGAAATAAAAGCATATATTTATACAAGGAGCTATGCATGAATATTCATATAGCTTTGTTTGTAGTAGACAAAACTGGAAACAACACCAAATGTCCATCTTCCAGTGAAAGAATAAACAAACTCTGGTAGATGCATACAATGGAAAATGACTAGTGATAAATAAGAATTAACTATAGAATGATACATACTAAAATATGAGAATTTCAAAATAATTATGCTGATGAATGCAGGCAGACAAAAAAAGAATATGCACTATATTATTCCATTTGTAAAAATTATAAGAAATGTAAAGTAATGTGTAGTGACAGAAAGCAAGTCACAGTTTGCCTGGGTAGGAAAGAGAAGAGAGAGGGTGAGGAAGTGATTACAAAGAGGCACAAGAAAACTTTGAGTTGATAAATATGTTCATTATTCTGATTGTGGTGATGGTTTCATGGGTATGCGCGAATGTCAAAACATATCAAATTGTACACTTTAAGTATATTGTGTTCATTTTATGCCAAGTATACCTCGATAAAAATGTTAAAATTTTTGTAATTTAAAAAAAAACAGAAAAAGAAAAACTTAGCTTTAGTGTTCCCCTCTTTGAGGAGTCCTTCTCTGACTACCCTTCTCTCAAAGCAGAGTTATGTTCTTAAAGCTCTGTGTAAACATCTGCCACAGTACTTATTACACTGGACTGAAGTTTCTAAGGCACTTTCTTCCTTACTAGACTGTAAATGACTTAAGGACAGGGGCTGCAGTGTTTATAATCTGGATAATCTGATGTGGGTCTTCTCTCAGGTCCTGGTAGTTAAATTTAAATAATCATTTGTCTGCCTCAAAACTATAACCTAGGCTGATTTTTTAAAGAAAATCTGAGAACCATATTTCTTAGGCAAATTCCACCTCCTCAGTTACAATTTTCATATTGAAAAAGTAAAAACATATGTGAATATATGTTAAATATTTATATTTAAGAAATTTAGAAAACGGTTGTAAAGTCAAAGAAGACTCAGCTTCTGAAGGACAATAAGTTCATGTTGGGAAACAGGAGATTTTGCAGGTGGGTGTGGCTCAGGATAGGATGCTTAAGGCTAGAAGTATTCAAGCTTCTTTATTCACAAAATCAGCAAACTCTGGCTAAATAGCACCTTTAAAATGATCCATGGAAGGATTTTTCATTTTGGAAAACAGGTTTATTAGTGAAATTATTACAAGTATTAATACCTGGAATGTTATTTTCTTGCTAATGATGCCGTAATGGGTTGCACTGGGATAATATAACTGCTCTGAGTGCATAACTTACCAAAGCTGCCTGTCTCCCTGATGACTTACGGGCATTAGCCCTCATTAGTTCTGTGGTTGCATTGGCTGCTGTTTAGAGCCACAGTGAGAAGCATGTGCAAGTTTGGGAGAGCCCTAGATTTAATGTCAGAAATGACTATTGAGTGAAACAGCCATTGCTTTTTACAGAAACCCAAAATGCCTTCTTTTTTAGAGTGTGGTGAAGCGTCATTATATCCAGACAAGGGGAGGTAAGCTTGACACCTGCTGATGTTGGAACCATAGTTGGCTTGTAGCACCGCATATGATGGAGTTGTCTTCAGAGAGGTCTTCTCACTGGCATGGTCTACTCAGTTCCCCTGATGTGTGGGAATACGAACAAGTCTTTCAAATCTTATCTACACTTTGTAGAATGTAGTGGTCATGTACCCCAGTCTAGTTTCAGTGCCACAAGCTAACTATTTTATTTCTGGCTACTGTAAACTGTGCACGCTACAGGGCAGGGATGTGCACGCTACAGGGCAGGGATGTACACACACTGCTGTGTGCCCAGAAAGAGTGCCACTCATAATATCACTCCACCAGTCTAGGCCATGGAATGGCTGTTCTGTGTAAACGCTGATACTTTGCATCATGAAATGGTCCCGAGGAAAGACAACACAGTGAAGTTTTTTTCTGAAGAAGTGATTTTGATGCTATTATCCTGAATGTTGCCAGGACCCTGTGTTGTTTTGTGGGAAACTGATGGAATGAGGATAACGTAGGATTTGCTGACTTGGGGCCAATGCCTCCATTTTCTTCCTCTGTATATGCACAGCCAGGTAAAGCTGATTCTTTAGAAGTTTTAGATAACATGTGCTTTCTAATGGTCCTTACAGAGCTGCCAAACTCTCAAGTATACAACTTTCTAGGCTCCTGTATAAAAAGCAGCTCTCTTGAGTAAGGAGAAGAAGAGGGATAAGGCTGGCGAGAGCAGAAGATGGCCTTTGGGAAGGCATGGATGTAGGCAGCTACACACAGGGGTAAGGGGTCTTCAATTTCCAACATAGAACTCTGCAAAAACGCAGGAGCAGTGTTATCAGACTGCCCTGGGATCTAATTGAGACTTAGCTGCACAGTAGCTGTGTGTCCACTGGCAAGTTACTAAACCTTGGGTTTCTTATCCATATAATGGAGATAATACCTACCCTCAAAACCTTGTTGTCAACACTTAATCAGATAATATAAAGACATTAGGATTGGAATGGGCACATGGTAGGTGCCAAGATGTGGCAGTTTTCCTCCCTTCTTTCTTTTCGTTTTCACCCTGAAAATGACTGTCAGGCTTTCCTACCTCTTTGATGGCTACAGTGGCAACCTGGAGTTGCTGATCTGATCTACCCTCTTTCTACTTTGCAAAGAAGGTTGTACATATTTGAGTGTGGGACTGGGATGTGACCAAGTGATCAGACCCCTGTTCTCACAGCTCCATCAAAGAAACATCACCACTTCTCCAGATGATGCTGGACAAAGGAGGATGAAGAGAGCAGAGGCATCAGCAAAGATGTCAATTTTAATAAATTTTAATTAAAAAACTAAAGTGGAGAGATGCAAGTTTGAATTTCTTCCCTTCATCCACACCAGCATTTGGACGCTTTTTTGCTCCTTGTGAGCCAGTGAATGTACAGAATACCCCGGCCCTTCCTTTCACTCCGTGAGACGTGGAATTTCCATCCTTGTGGTGGACAGGCCAGTCAGCGTTTTGGGGAGCTAACTGAAGGGGGAGTGGAAATATCTAGTTTGAAAGTTTTAATGACATCACTTTAATCGAACTCTCACCTCTCCGGGCTAGATGCAAAGAAAGCATAGGGCATAAATCATGATTTCTGGCCAGAGGGAGGTTGGATTAAGGGAGACTAGTAGGTACATCCATGGCTATGGTATGGTGTGATATGATGATGAAGGAAGACCCCCACTTAGCTAGAGGTTGGAGACATCAGGCAGAGATGACCTTTGAACTTAGTCTGAAGGATAAATTGAATTTAGTAAGATGGGAATGTTGCTTAGGTAAAACTTAACATCTGTGTGAACTTGGGAAAGTCATTTTCTCACCCTGGGTCACAAAACCCTCAAGTGACAAATTTAGGGGGCTGCCTTAGCCTCTATAGTATTTTAGGGGGCTAATCCTTTAGCTTGTCCTTTCCTCCAACTTGAGCATCACCCCGAATAGAATTCTGAGTTATCCAAGTTCTCCTCCCTAACTCTCAAGGCAGAAGATTGAATCTCAGTAATTCAGGAAGCTTGTGTTCTCCATTGTGGCTGGATCTCATGATCTCCAAGACTCACTCTTTTTTAGAGGGAAATTTATCATCAAGGGCTGGCCATATGTTTCCTAGCTCACTTTTAGGGCAGCAGCCAGGATGAAAGGGAGCCTCTGAGGGTTTTTGTAAAGTTGATAGGTTGGGGTTTGGGACTGAGAGAATATAGAAGAAGAGTGTATCTGCATAGATTTGGCCCAGTAGGACCCTATCCCACAAATCCCTGCTCCAGGCTTTTCAGATAAAGTATCTAACAGCCTTTTAGCAGAAACTTTTATTCCAGAAACAAAACCCCATGTTTTACATCCACTTGCAGTCACCTGGCTGCTGATAAACCTGTCAGGAACAATTGTGTCCCAATGTAGATAGGCTGTCAGCTTCCTGTCTGCCAAGGGAGTCAACTTTCAGGATTGCTCCCTTGCCTGATCAACTGGGATTGGAGGAGAGGGGAAATTTCCTTCCCTCTTTCTTCTTTCCTGTTGCTTCCAAGATCCTAGAACCTACCACTAAAGTGACACAATAATGGAGGGCAGGGGTCTAGGGCCTGAGCAATTGAGCAAGGCAGGCCAGGAGGCTAGCATGAGCCACCTTGAAAGCTGCCCCACATAGTGATGAAGAGCTGGAGCTGGAGCCAGAAATACCATAATATTTTAATCCCATAATATGTACCCCTCACTGTTTCTTGGGCATGTTACTTTTCTCACTGAGTCTTGATTTCTTCCTACTTCTAAAGTGAAGCTTATAATAGCACCGTTGTTACTGGACTCTTTGAAAGATGAAATGAGATAAAGGATAAATGCATGGCACATTACCTGACAAAGAATACTGATAAACTACAAATGCTACATCATCATTCCTGTCATCATCATTGCATTATCACCATCTTTGCCATCACCATCATCATCACCATCACAATAATCATCACCTTTTTCACCACTATCATCATCATTGTCATTATTATCATCATCATCACCATCATAATCATCATCATTATGGTCACTGTCATCATCATTGCCATTGTCACCATTTTCATCTTCAAGAGACTAGGAAGTTAGACTATGGGTTGAAGGAGAAAAGATAGGCCAAGGAAGAAGACATCAGGACCCTCACCTGCAGCATCAGTTCTCTCAGGACACCCTGCTCAGGTCAGGTAAAGTGGGAAAATGCTCGAGAAATACTTCTCTGGCTGCTAGAATTTAGCAGCAGTCCTTTGTGTCCAACTTCAGCGTTTGGAATCACTTTTGGAGTGAAAACGAGAAACAAGGCAGCAGTGGAGTTTCTCCAAAATTGTTGAATGCCAACATCTGATGTCTCCATTCAGAATAGGAACCACCTCCAGCACCTACCATTATTTGTGTAACTTATAGAATTGACTGACTTCCTCTTTATTTTACTTTATTCAGAGTTTGGATTCAGCTGTGGAATGTTTTCTTTCTCACGGTTTTTCCCTTTTTTTTCTCCTGTAGCCCATTCTTTCTTCCTAATTCTTATCTCTGCAATTCTTTATCTCTCCCTTAATTGGGACTTTCTATGACTAACAGATATTTGGATATTCCTGGATACTGCCTCTGGAATTTCAAGTTATTGCTAAAGAGATGCTTGAGCCCCAGTGGAGTTCCCTTGGGTGACCAAGTGTGCTGCAGCCATCCACAGATAGCTTGGAACATATTGAGCAGTCTTAGAAAGCTGTATTGACTTCTGAGGTCTGTGTATTACTGAGACCTGAAAATTATCTATCCTACAGAGAAAAGTGGTTTCTGTGTGTCAGAGAACTGGAAGGATTGTTCCTCGATCAAAATAAGAAGGAAAAAAATGTTCCTTTCAGAGGTTTAGGGTAATTGGAAAGAGTGTATTTTTCTTCTTCTTTTCTCTATAGTTCAGACTTGCTCATTTGTATCTAATCACACAAAATATCTTGGCTCACTTTCCCACTTCTTTTATTTTATCCTTACTTGTTTGTGGCCGAAACTGTTGAGGCTCACCCATATTCATGAGACACTCTGGTTTTTCAGCCTCTCTTTTGCTTTTATTCCCTTCTGGCCAATGCGACATAGGAGTGAGTACACCAAGTTTAGGCCCAGCCCCTCAGACAATGCACATGGTCCTGCAAGTAATCTCTCTCTCTCTCTCCCACTCCCCACCCCAACTTCACTATTGGTTAACCCAATGAAGAGGTTCTAGGAACAAATCAGCCACAATATAGAAGGAGCATGGGCTTTGAAATAATAGTGTAGATCACGGAACATCCAGTTGGACTGTGCCTGAGTGAATCACTGAGATTTGGGGGGTTGTTTGTTATACCAGTTAGTATTACTTATATTGACATACACCCTATCACTTTTCTTCAGAACAGTGAGCTCAATCACCATTAAAATAGTCTTAACACAGACATTTCCTTCCCCTTCTCTAGTACGAAAGCATCATGAGGGGAGAAACCTCTTCATTGCTTATTTTTTTAATTCCCAACACTTAGTATAATCATTGTCACATAGTCTATGTTCTACAAATATTGGTCAGATAAATGAATGAGTCCAGCAGCCTCACTTTTCTTGCTATGGAATATTGGCTCTTTCTGTAAAGTGGTCATGGGCTTTGGTTGCCATTTGGATTGAATACCCTAGGATTATCCTTTATTTTTCCTTGCCACTAGCCCCAGGCCAAGCTACACCCTTTGAGTATAAACATAGGTTTTGACAGCTCTTGTGAAATCCTGTTCAGCAGGGTCTTCACCCTTTTCTTCTGTAGCTCCCTATAGATACAAGGAAATCAAAGCTGAGGGTGGCCTCAGCCTCAACATGAAAGGCTCTAATTGATGGGAATCCTGACTGAACATGAGCTGCTTGCAGAGCTGCTGCCCAAACCTCTATAGTCAGAACATAGTGGAGGTGGGGAATGGCAACGAAAGGGAAGAGGGTGACCAACACACTCTACCTGACCTCTACCTGAGAGTCAGGTAACTCTCACCTCATAGTCTCCCACAAGTTTAGTTATTGACTCAAAAGAAAAAAAGAATTGGGATCTGAGATAATCCCACTTGCTATAAGTTCAGATAAAACAATGTCTGTATCTCAGGTAGAAGTTGCTTCTTTGAACTCAGTCTCCTTTATCTTTTCTGGAGAAGAGCAGTGATCCCCCACCTGGGACGCATATTTAAATCTCAGATAGCTCTGTAAAACTGCAGATCCCTAAACCTCATCAAGGTCTACTTAATCAGCATTTCTGGGGATAGAGCCTGGAATCTGTGTTTTTGAGGACTCCACAGATTCTGATCATACCTTGGTTATTAAATTGACTTTTATTGAATGCTGGCTAAGTGCTAGTTTCTTTTGTGGGTACTTTTCTTCTACCAACATTTCAGGTACTTAGAATCGCCTTATGATCTCGGTACTATTATGAATCTGGCTTTACTGATGAGGGAACAGACTTCAGCAGATGCTTTACATAAAACTTGAATGCTCTTTGGCCCAAGACGCCTCCCTCTTCACTACTTCCTCTGGTGTGGTGAAAAAAGCATGGGATTTGAAACCAGAAAACCCCAATTCCTCTTTTGGTTAGGATCATTGAAACATTATCTTAAGGCTCATTTTTCTTCTGAAATGACCATATATGTGAAAAGTGATTGTGGATTGCAGGGTGCTAGGCAAATGGCATGTGTGTCTGTTGTCATCATTGTTCTTTGGTTTGAGTGAGCTGGTTGTATTTCTCCCAAGCAGATTATGGTCCGTGAAGGATTGTGGCTATGGTGGGCACAACATATTTGACTCCCACCTGTCAGGATGGTCCTTTGATTCCTGGTCCATGACTTTGTTCCACTGAGGACAGCAACTCTACAGAGCTCAGGTTCCACCTCAGGTTTACACAACGTGGAATCTGAAGAAGAGTGACTTGTAGAGATAACAGTTGAGGGCAGGAAATGAAGCTGTTGGGAGAAAAGGCTCTTTGAGGGGCATGGGGGAGTTGCCTGAGTAGAATCTTTCCACAGGAAGAAACATGGCCCACCTCTCTCTGCCTGTCTCACTAGATTCCTTTACCCTCCAGATGATAGAACATGAGAAGGTGCCCCAAAGACGCACACGTGCACACTCAATTCTTCTGAATGTTTCTATCTCCTCAGTCTGGAGCACTCCCTCCCTTTTCCATTTATCTCTTAACTTTCTTTTGCTTGGCTAACTCCAATAATCACTTAGGCCTCAGCTTAAATGTAGTTTCCTTCCAGAGGGCTTCCCTGACCCCAAGACTTCTTTTCTCAGGGCACTTATTACAGTTGTTGTGATTGCTTAAGAGTCTTCTTTGCTGAAATGTCCTATTCACTTCCTTTCTCTTTAATATTCAGCACAGTGCTTGACATATAGAAGACACTTAGATATTTGTTAAACAATTGGAAAGCATGCTCATCTTCATATCTAGTCCAGAACTTGCTCTTATCTTTCATAATTTTTGACTATGAGATAGATATCTCCAATTTGATATACCAAAGGCCTTTCAAACTCAGCATGCTCCAAACTGGCCCTACCCCTTTGCCCACTTCCTACTTTTGTTTGGGCATCACTATGTCCCCAGGTAACACAGCTGAAATACATTCAGGTGTGACCCAAATCCAATAGGTTCTATCATCCTAACATCTTGTATCCACCTTGGCATCTCTATCTCCACTGTCATGTAGGCTATGGTAGACCCTCGCCCATTTCTTGCCCGAACTATCAGAACGGCCTCTCTGAACCTGTCTTCTTGCTGGTCATCCATCCTCTGCCACAGTATCAGAGTGGGTTTTTTGTTTGTTTGTTTTAAAAATGTGAATATGGTCATGCTGTTGCCTTTAAAAGGTTAGCAATTCCTCAGTCTCCTGGAGAAGATTCCTGCTGTTTAGAGAGACTCAAATAATCTGCATCCACTATCTGGCCTTGAGGTCAGCCTTGCCTCTTACTGCTCCCTTCCTGGCAGCCTGAACTTCAGACTCCTCAATTAGTTGCAGTTTGCAAAGTATGCCACGTCATTCATATATCGGATGCTGTGCCCCGATCCTCAGGCACATAGTGTCCCTACTGAGCTGCTCAAGGAAATGCCTGCTCACCTTTCCAGACTCTGCTCCAGTGCCTTATTCTCACTGATAAAGCTTTTCTTTGTGATCTCTCCACAAACCACATATGAGGGACACCTCTCCTATTGTGCCCATTCTGTCCTATGAAGAATTTGTCACAGACATTTAAAACCTCCTTGCCTTTGTTTACATATTTGTTTCCTTCTACAAGATTAAAAATTCCATATAATCAGAGACATATTTTAACTCATTTTTTTTTCACTGTGAATGCTTTGCCTACAACTTGGCACTTAGTAAGTGCTCAGTGAGTGTTAGCAGAATTATTGAATTCCAAATGTATGCCAAAAAATGTAAAAATTAACCTAATCTAGCCAAATGCAAAAGATGACAGTACCGTCTCCAGGGGAAAAAGGGAAGAAAGGCTCTTACACGTGTAGAAATCTGTTGTGTGGGTACCTGGGGTGGTCATGGATCTCCTGCTGGGGAAAGGGAGGACAGAGGACTGCCAGTCCTAGTTGCTATGCACGGAAGCTTATGGCCACTCTGTGCTGAGACCATGCTGTTCATGGTTGCTTCCAGCCTAGGAGGGAGCACAGCAGGGAAACCAGGCAGGCCTATCCCTGGACGAGGCAAGCCTTTTTAAATGTGTGACTGTGGTCAAGGACTCCCTGTGACTCCAGTACAGTCTAGAATCTTCCTTTTGCCCTTCCTTTTCTCCCCTTTCTCCTTCAGAGGGATCAGACTTCCATCCAGGTGTGATAAGTCTCCCAGTCTCCTTGGTTTTCTTTCTCATCACCCATACCTTTTTCTATGTCTAATCCCATCTTTGTAGCACCCACATTCACATAAGTGATATCAAGAGTGGGCTTAATCCAACTGCCCAGCATGCCAATTCCTTTACACATTCAGGGCCTGGGGAATGACCCATGCATAGATTCCTTCAGGAAAGGACTTGGGGACTCTTCGCAATCTATAGCTGCCATAGCACTGCAGGGTCCTGCCTCCTAGCAGCCCAGCCAACTCTAGTCAGTATGTTTCCTGTTTGGAAAGGACTTAGATCTGGGAACTAGGTCAGGAGTTGTGGCTGTTTTGGTGTTCCCACCCTCAGTCTCCTGCTCTCCCATTCTTGCCTTGTTGCTATCATTGTTATAAATGTTCAATAGCATGCTGTTGGTGTCCATCCATTTTGCCCCAGGCACTACAATCTATGTATTATCTCCATGTCATTCAAGGCTCTATGGCTGACCCTCTGCCATTCCCAGTCTTACAGGAATCATGGCCTCCAGCTTCTGACAGTGAAGCCCCACCAACAGACTGCTATTGTCTGGGCCCCAGCATCCTCAGAAATCACTTCCCAGGTCTGTGACCATCTCGCCTATGACCTGCCCTGACCTGCAGAGGTGTGCTGTAGTGGAGCTTCTTGGTGATGCTAACCCACCCTCAAGTGTGTCCTAGGGCCTCCTATGGACATAAAACTCTGTGAGTCCCCTGGCCTTATACAAACCATGCTCCACTCCAGCATGTCTGCTTCCCGCAGTGTCTTTATTCCTCCTTCTGCCTCATGCAACCACAACTCAGACATTTCCACTTTACTGAAAGCAGGCCATTGTTCCCCAGGCTTCAAAGAACCACCCCAAGTGGGAACCTGTCCTGTGCCCAGGTCCTTGGCAGGGTTTTAGGTCCCTTTTTCTGAGAAAGTGCCCAAGTCAACAAATTCTTATTTATCCATCTTGCATATCAGCCTTTTTGGCAGGCTGATGGGCAGAAACCTCCTCCTTAGACTTGCTGGAGCCCCTTAGTGCTTCATTGCTATCTGTGGTCTTGTTTCATTCCTTCCCTCCCTCCTTAGCAGGATCTGAGGCTCCCTCAGCCTCCTCTGGCTGCCTGTTTTTCCTCATGGGAGTTTCCCCATCAATCTCTTTCACATCTAATTTCATCTTGGCATCCGTGTTTTTGGAGGACCCAGAACAAGTAGGACTAAGGCACATGTTACCTCATTGAATGTACTAAATAGTTTTCTACTCTTAGCTATTTTTAGCCCTATTCTAGAGGGGGAGGGACAAATTGAAGCTCAGAGATGTCCAGATATTTGCTCAAAGTCGCATACATAGGAAGTGAAAATTGGAATTCAGTTATTGACATTTAATCAGAGAATTTTTGATACAGTAGGTTTCAGCAAAGGAGGGTTCCTAAAGAGGGACATTTAGAAGATAATCTAAGGAAAAGCAGATTTTATCAATTAAGATAAAACTGATGAGAAGGAAGAAACAATGAACACAGGAATGAGCAAGTTTTATGTCTCTGTATATGTGTGTTTGGTTCCCATATATCCATGAGAACTTTGTGTGTGTATGTACATGAAGACAGGCTTGTGTCAAGATTCCCTAATCAATGCAGACCCAGAATGTGAAAAGCCAGGACACCAAAACATGAAAAAAAAAAAATCTGAATAGGCTTTTCCGAAATTTTACCATTTACAAAATCTAAAAAAAAGCTATTTCAATTTTAATATGTATTGAAATATTTTGTGGTTAAGCATTATATTTATGTTCAGTTTTAGACTAAGGTGCCACCCTAAACTTTTCCAGTACTTAGGGTCTTTATAGGCCTTCATTCTGTCCTGATATGGAGGTAAGGGAAGAAGGAGAGTGCTTTTGTGTTTTCCCTTGGGAATCCAAGAGTCTTCCACAGAAACATTAAGCCCGAGAGTGAGAGGCAGTGGGGCTGCGAAGGCACTCAGGAGGCATCTCGTGCTTGAGCAGGGTGGTAATTCACTTCTTCCCGCTGCCCATTTCCATCTCTTCTTTCCTACTGGCTGAGGGTTGCCTCCTGAAGGATTTCGGGTGGAAGCCAAGATCGCAGAGCAGCAGCGAATTCAAAAACAGCGAGTTCCCTTGGCTATGACCATTCCCGTCACATGAGAGACACCTTGCGATCTGCAGAAGAGGAAGGGCTGCCCCTGCTTCCCTCCCCTCGGCCCCTACCTCTTAGGCTTGGCTCTGCGCGTGCACCGCGGCCTCGTGCTGCACAGTGCGGGCGTCTGTGTGTGCCGGAGCTAGGGAAGCTGGCAGCTCACAGAGCACGTGAGGGCTGGGAGCCAGGGTGGGCGAGGGGAGAGGTGTCTTCACTCCATATGCAAGTCACTTAATGAGAAAGAGTGCATCTGCTGCTCAGCCCCCACCCTGGGGAAGGCTGCCAACTCTCCCTGTGGGTGGCTGTAGTAAGCCTGGCCTAAGCACAAGCTCATTCTCTAGTCATCCCTGAGCACAGCAGGGCACTGGGAGTTATTCCAGCAGGAGGCGGCGAGGGATTGAGGTCTCCTCAGGTGTGTTGGTGCTTGCCCTGTGGGCCTGAACATGGCCCGGATTCCAGCCCCGGTCTCACGGGATGGGTACTCCCTACTTTCTCACACCTTCCTCTGCCTCATTCACAGCCTCTTTCCCTGGAGTCTTCCAGTAAGCACGGGTTTGGAGATCTTGAAACCATCTATAGCACCACCCAGACTCTTTCCTCCTGTAAACTTTGCCTCCAATGTTGTTTTGCCTCTACTTGCCTTTGCAGCAAACTTACCTGATACTCTTACACCACCCCCATAGTCATTCCATTCCTGCTCCTTTGCATTGGGCTTCTCTCTTCTCTCTCAGTGGACACATAGTCTCATAAGCCTTGGTCAGTTTTTTTCTTGCCCCCCATTGAAGTGGTTCCCTCATGGTATCTAGCCAGGTTGTAATCCCTCTTTCCTGCACTCCTCTCTGCTGTGCATTATGTGGCCTCCAGGGCTGGACATCTTTTGCTGTGGATTTCCCAGAGCTTCAGCCAGGATGGTGCCAACCCCTCCCCCAGCATGCTCTTTCGAAGGCCCAATTCTCTGCACTCTTATTACTACTTCTCTTCATTTTTTTATGATGTATTCCAGATGATACCCAGAACATCTATTCAAAGAGCATTTTTAATTCTTTTGAAAATTTAAAAATACAGAAAAGTACAAAGAATAATATAACTTACATGAATATCTTTATCCAAAATCAACAACTGCTAGCATTTTGTCTCTTTTGTATCTAGTATACTTTTTTTTTCTTTTTGAAGAAATAGCAGATTACAGAGAAAATTTATGTTCCCTTCAACCAACATCACTATTTCTGGTCCCTTCTGCTACTCCCCATAGGCAAGCATTGCAACTCATGCTTATAGTTATAAGTACATCGATATCATAAATGATACATAGGCACCATGCTGTCTCTAGTATGTGTCACTGGCCACTTGATATATTTAGAGAGGCCTGGTTTATTCTTTTTAATTGCTGAACAGTATTCTATCATTAAATATGTTACATATATTGAACTATTTTTGTGATATATTCAACTATCTGTAGACATTATGCATTCTTTTCAATGTTTTGCTCCTAACAACAACAACAAAAATATGCTTCAATCAACATCTTTGGACATGCTTTTTTGTGCACATATGCAAGAATTTCTCTAAGGCATATACTCAGAGGTAGAATTACTGGGTCCTAAATTAGGCATGTTTTCAATTTTATAAAATATGCCACTTTTCCCCTCCAAAGTGGATGTACCAATTTACATTCCTACTTGCAATTTATAAGAGTATCATTTCACCCAAATCCTTGTCAACACTTGATATTCTCATACTTTAAAATTTTTTGACAATCTGTGGGTGAAAAATTATATTTCATTGTTACTTTAATTTGTATTTCTTTATTGTTAATAATAGCTTGCAATTACTTAGCACTTACTCTGTGCCAGCCAGTGTTCTGAGCAGTTTACATATATTAACTTATTTAGTCTTCACTATAATCCTTTCAGGGAGTGTTTTTTTTCTTTCTTTCTTTTGGTATTGTTCTCATCTTACAGGTCATGAAGGAGGTTTAATAACTTGCCCAAGATTTCCCAGCTTCTCAGGAGTGGCACAGGCATTCAGATTTGTCCCCTGCTCTGCACAGCATTACATCATCCTGGGTTCCTAATTCTGTATGGCCAACTATTTTTCCATATATTTGTGAGCCATTTGTATTTTCTCTTTTGAAGTTCTTATTTATATTCTTAGTTTTTTTAATTAGGTAATTTGGCTTTTTTTCTTATTCTTTAAAATAATTATTTATATAGATTGCACATCAGTTTTTTGTTATATATGATGCAATAATTTTCCCCAGATATCACTTGTCTTTTAACCTTATTTATGGCTTTTGTTTATGTTTTTATCTTTGCCATGTCCTTCTTTGAATTTTTTTCCCCCTTCTTGAACCAGTTCTGTCACATTTTCCCTGTGTTTCTGTCCTTGTGACTTTTTCCAGTTGATGTGTACCTCTCAACTTCTCATATAGATTTAAGACTTGATCACTGATTGTTTCAAAGACATCTCTACCTGTATATCCTGCTTGACCCTAAACTTCAGATGTCTTCCATGACTCTGTCTTCCTTTTCAAATAAATTACCTTTACAATCTTCTCTCTTTTCATAAATAGCACTGCATTTTATATCATGTAGCTTGTAGTTCTGGATCATTTTTGCTGTTCCCTTTCCTTTATGTCCTATATTGAGCTAAGAAACACGTTGTACAAGACCTCATGACATATGATCTTGGTTCTAACAGCCACTACTCCAGCTGAAGCCTTGATCACTCAGAGCTGCATCACTGCAGCAGATTCCAAATTGCCTAAAAAATCAAAACCCTTCTGATTCCCCATTTCCTACTGGTACATTGTTTTTAGATTCCCTCTCCCTGACTCTGACTTAGGTCCTTCACTAACTTGCCTCTGTCTTTTAGAGAACACCTCTGTACGTTCAGCAGACACAGCCTCTCCTGATGCATGAAATTGGTCATTTCTAGTTCTAAGACATAGCTCACATGGCTGCCTCCTCTGCTGACTCCTTCCTCTCTTCTGTGCCCTAAGTGCTGCTGTCCGTGGTGCCCAGCCGTCCCACCGTTTCTCCTTTGAGGTATTTTTCTTCATCTCTGATACTCGGACAGCACTTAATCAGATGTTGCATTGAGTTGTTATTTAGTGGTTTCATTAAACTCTATTGTCAGAACCCTTGGGGAAGGGACCATGTCACCTAGTGCAGTCTCTCTCTCTCTCTCTTTCTCTCTCTCTCTCTCACACACACATACACACACACACACAAGGTGTTAGTACTTCTCTGTGTGTGAGATGGCTAGCAACATGAGTCTTTTGCTCAGGATGATGTTGGCGCACCTCCTCTTGAATTAATGGCTTCTCTCATCTCAGCTCTAATTTGGTGGGAGCATAGAGTTTCCAAGGCTATGTGTGGGTGGGCTCATCTAACTCTTTCTTTCGAAAGTATAAGTTTTATCATTGTGTTGTTATGCTACCAAGTTCTAAGAAACAAAAAGCTGTTTTTTCCTGTTGCCTCAGTAGGACCACTTTGGTCCTCAGTTGCTGATCTTCCCCATATGAGTGCCAGAGAGGGCAGAGGGAAAACTAGGAGAGGAGTCGAGAAAGACGGGTTGGGTAGGGGAGACTTCATATAAATTAGAATGACAGATGCGTATCGACACCTCTTTAAATAGTTGACCAAAAAAGGCACAGGTGGGCCTTTAGCTACTACTTGCTGAATGAGTGAGATTGCTAGAAGGAGCCACAAAACTACTTTGTTTCAATTTATTTGTGTAGGGGAAAAAAAAGAGAGAGACTGTACTCTCTGCCCTGTTCCTGATTCTTACAATAGATCTCACAGATGGTTTTTAGAGAGGAAGCTTTCTGAAGGGGCTGGGGACCTTTCTCAACTTTCCCTCCAACCAAGAATGAGCCCAGGTACTTTATAAGTTCATCAGGAAACTCTGTATCTCACCTCCTCACCAAGGCTGCATGCCATGCCCAGTGTCCCAAGTCTCTCTCTCTCTCTCTCTCTCTGCTTCATTCTTGGATTCTTTGTCTCTGTTCAGCATCCTTGGGACCAGCCTCTTTATGTCTCTTTGACACAGTCAAGCCTTGGAGTCTTTTGTGAATACCTTCAAACTTGTCTTCGACCATCTATTCCTCACAGGCTAGCCCTGGTATAGTATTCTAGAACCTGAATTTCAGGATGTGAATTCAGACCAAGAAAGTTATTCATTAATTCACTTTTTCATTTTCCTTGAAACATATTCCTATTGATTTTTCCCTTCACGCCCTGCCTTGGTGGTGACAGGTAACTAAGCCATTGAGGAAGATGCCAGAGAACATTGTCCTTGCCTGGGGCCTCTAAGTCCTTTCCTTCCTGTAGAACTCTCCCATGTGTTCATCTTCCTGTGAGTCCAGTGATTAGAGGCTACAAGAACATGGTTGCTCTGGTTGCTTCTCGAGTCAGTTTGACTCTAGAAGGGCTTGATTACCACCTTTGACAGAGATGGTAATCAAGCCTTTTTGAACCCTAAGACCCCTCCCTCTCAGCAGTGAAGCTAACAACACTAGAGGGGAGGGGAGAAGGGTTCAGTGACACAAAGAAGTAGCTGGTGGAAAAGGTATTGATCTGGCAGGTTTCTGCATGAGAGATAGAACTGTGAAGCTGATCTCCTTTGCCTGAGCTGCAGAGCAATGGCGGGGCAATCAGGTCAGGAGTGGAAGATTCTCATTACTCCTTACTGTCTCTGCCCTCTACTGTCACTGTTTTTTTTTTTTTAATAGGAGAAAAAAAAACTGTGATTGGCAACTTTTATTGTACAAAAACTTTTTCAGCATCTTTTTGTGCATGTTTCAACACAGAAAAGGTTTTGTATTTCAGTCATCCTGAGATATAGTAACTTTATTTACATACAGTACAATTTAGAAATGGTGTAATCAAACAATCAAGATGTGAATGAGCAGAAAGATTTATGCAGGCAATGTAGCTGGATGGGGTGGGGGCCAGAGCCAGGGTCAGTAGAACACTAGGGATCCTGAGAACAAAAGTGGATATTCAGTTACAAATAGGGTGACACTGCTTAGGCAGAGCATTTCCCCTTGGTTGGGACCCCATCCCTAAATCTAAGAAGAGCTGGAACCTGGTTTGGTTGCTAACACTAGATTATAGCACTTGGATAAAGACTAGTTTATCTGAAAAAATGTCTTCTTTCTAAGAGACATATTGCTGCTGCTTCCTTTCTCACCATCACAGAGCTTTCCATAGAGTAAATGCTGAAAAAATTAATATTTTTATGAATGTGCAAATGAGGAGAAAGATGTGAACCTTTGTTGCTGGCATACCAAAGACAGGTAAAGAAGATGTTTCTAATTCAGGCTACCTAGCTTGCTCAATTGGCATATTATCAGATCCCTGAAAGATTATTTCAAGGTCGTGCTACATTATTTAAGGAAGAATAAGTTAGACCTAGTGAATTAAACTCAGATTTAATAATATTAAATTTGAAGTTTTCCTCTACCTCCTAGTCCATCTGAGAAATTTGGAAAAACAACAGGTGATTATGACAGTCAGGTAGCTGATTGTCTCTTCTTAGGAAAAACTATATCCTGACTTCCCTTTCCGTTAAGGCCAGTCAAGAAACTAAGTTCTAACCAATAGAATATGAGTGGAACTAATTTCTGCCACTCAGGCCAGAGCCATTAAAAAAATTCCATACTCAGTTCTCCATATCTGTTCTCTATCTGGCTCTCTGTGGATGGGTATGATGACTTTGGAGGTCATGGATTGAAAAAAGAAGGAGTCACAGATAATAGGAAACTAGGCCCCCAACTCATCACTTGAAGAAGAGCCTCAAATGGACCAGGAAAATGTGTTGGTTGCTTTATGTGAGTGAGAAATAAACCCTACTGAGATCTGGGATTTGTCATAGCACCTAGTAGTATACTATCTGAAATAATCTAGGGCTATAATTGTGCTGTGTTATGGAGAAGAAGCAGCTCCCCTACTATTCTAAGGGCAAATAAACCAAATTACTCTTTGAGTGCTTCAGGTCTAATGGCTTAATTATTGAAACTTTTATAGTTGATTGCGCTAAAGGTTTTTGTTGTTGCTTGTTTGTTTTTCTCCCCCTACTAATGTCTAAGAAAAATGTTTAGAGTTTAAGGGGGAGAATGTAAAGGATGACTGAGACATTGACCTTATTCATATGGCTTGCTCAACTGATCTTGGTGCTTCTGACATTAGTTGGTGACCTGATTCTAATATCTTGGGTACCTGACCTTGGCTTGAGAAGTGGATTCCAAACTCTCATGTAGTTAACCTGTTAACGTTAAGCCATTTACTTCCATGCTGCCATAGGTTACTACTTAGTTGAGCTGATTTTGGTGTTCCTGACTCTGAACTCAATCTTGATTCAAATTAGGCCAGCCATAATGATTAACCTGGAGAGGTTAATTCTCCTTTTGTGGCGAAACTTGAATTTCAGTTGGTTCCTAAGCAATGATGAGAAACAACTGAAAGAGATCAAAGAATAGGACAAGTCATACTAAAGTACACTCTGTGTACAATCTATTGCTCCCAAAGTTTGATCAATCACAAGTTACATGAAAAAAATCCCCAGTTAGATTGTTGTAATAGCAGCTTATCCATTACTAATGGGATCCAGGTGCCTTCTCCATGCTTCATTAATAGGATATGCTTCACTGTTCCAAAGCCACAGTTCCCACGGGGAACGTTTGCATTCAGAGGAATCAGCTACATTTTGATGTCTGGATGGGATTGACATGTTTATACTTGAATAATGTAGCTGGAAAACATGTACGTGGTCACTTACAGGTATATCTATAGACAAGAAGAGGCATGGAGGAAGATAATAGCTGAAGCTATATAGTTGAAGATATTAAGCACCTGTGTGAAGTACCTACTGTATGCAAGGTGTTGAATTACACATGTTTGGGAGGATGTATAGAGGTCAGCAAAAAGAAAATGAAACAAAACAACAACAAAAACAAGGTACTATCCCTACTTTGAAGGACTCCAGCGTTTAATGTGAGAAGAAAAAAGATAGCAAATACTTGTAAAGTTGTCAGTCTTGCAACAGAGACATGACTAGGCACTACTAGTGAGGATAGAGAAGACTTTCTGGAGGAGGTGACACATGAGCTTGGTGGGATAAACAGGAATTTTCCAGTCAAAAGTTGGTGATTGGCTGGGGTTGGGGAGGTATAATACGACTTTCAGACACATAACTCAGTTTCAGAAAATACATGAAATTTAGAATGAGTAGTGTGTGTACATGTATATACACACATATACATTATAAGCTTTTTTGGTAAAGTTCATGGAAAATGCATATTATGAACAAACTATGTGAGAATTTTAAATTTTTCTTGCACTGAAATAAACTCATACTAACTTAAAACAGTTTTGAATAGGAGCTAATTTGAAGCACTAAAAAGAATAAGACATGAGTTTGACAAAATCCGATTCCTAGTGGGAATCGGGCCAAGATGGCGACCGGGCAGCGTGGTCTGTGAGACCTCCGCAGAAGAGGACACAGAAAGACTCCGGATCTCTCCCAGGGGGCCTGCTCTCCACACGGAACTTGTCCACGGACACCGCAGAGGCATTACAGC